>PVJC01000565.1:75599-119642 GCA_004026665.1 Murina feae
CTTCCTTCCTTCCTTCCTTCCTTCCTTCCTTCCTTCCTTCCTTCCTTCCTTCCTTCCTTCCTTCCTTCCTTTATTTCTTTCGTGGAAGATCATGGGGAAGGAAACTGAGAGTTTAGGCAATAGAAACCAGAAATAGCTCTTCTGGGAGGGAAAGGCCATGTTAATTGCCTTGTGAACTCAGACTGAATCATGGTCACTCCATAGCACTGGGCCTGACACAAGCCTGAGCCTGCTTCCCCGTCCCCTGGAACATCATCTCTCTTTATTCCACCTACTGGGCTAGTGATGGGCGAACCTCACCTTGGCCTATGCGGACACCTGCTGAGAATGTACCTGGGGTTCTCCCACTTCTTTATTTTATTTTTTTTAAAGATGTGTTTTTATTGATTTCAGAGAGGAAGGTAGAGGGAAAGAGAGATAGAAACATCAATGATGAGAGAGAATCATTGATCGGCTGCCTCCTGCACACCCCCTACTGGGAATCAAGCCCGAAACCCAGGCATGTGCCCTGACCAGAATTGAATGATGACTTCCTGATTTTTGGGTTGATGCTCCACCACTGAGCCACACTGGCCAGCCTCCTTCCACTTCTTTAGATCAGAGTGTGGGCCTAGGACCAGCTGCAGCAATGTCACAGATGCACATTCTTAGACTCTATCCCAGATCCCTGAGGCAGCACCTCTAGTGGTGGGGCCTGGCAAACTGCGTATTAACAAGCCATGGGGTGGGAGGGGGCTTTGGATGCCTGCTCCCTGTCAGGACCATGGCTTCCGGACTAAGACCTAAATTTTTAAAAGGGCCTCCAAGGCCCAGAGATCCCTGGCCTTTCCCTGTTCTCTCCTTCTCACCTCCTGCCACTCGGGGCTCCGTACTCTGACCTTTGGCTGCACTGCCCTGCAGATCCTAGAACAGAGCTGGCATCTGGTCTTCTGGCCTTTGCAGATCCCCATTCCTCAGAGCCGCTCCTCGCACTCTCTTTGGCTGAGGCCGTGACTCAGTGGCTCAGCTTGCATTTGCTCAGAGAAACCCCGAGACCGCCAGCTTGGGCTTCCCCATCCACAACCTGCTTCTGCAGCATCAAAGACTCCGGCCATAGCACCTGCCGTACTTCTAATGAAGCCTTTGTTTAAAGCCACAGTCTCAACTTGGCAGCACATAAGAATCAACTGGGAGCTGGGAACAACCTCAGTGCTAGGCTGTGCCTCAATTAAATCAGAATCTCTGAAGAGGATACCCAGACATCAATATTTATGTTTTGTGAGCTCCTCAGATGATTCCTATATGAGGCTGTGTTTGAGAATCAGCGGTGTAATGTCCACCATCCCAAGGGCTGCCACGCCTCCCGTGTGCGGAAACAGTGACTCTGCTTTATGTGGCTGCTTTCCCAGTGCCCGCCCTGGGCCTGCGGGAGAGCCATGTGCTGAATGCACACATAACTACACTGTGCAGCGTCTCTGCTGCTTCACTGTGCCCTTGATTTGGCAGCCAGGTGAAAGGAAAAGCTTCCTGCTAGCCACGCCCCAAGTCCCTGGATGGATGGTGTGTCCCCAAGCAAAAAAACAGCTGGTTGTGGCCCAGGGTCCAAAACCAAGCCGATGACAGCGCCGTGGACAAGTGCTGGAGCGGGTCTCTGCCTTTCTATATGGACGGAGCTGACACCTCCTGATGGCAGAAGACAGAACAGGGAGCCCAGCGAGACAGAAGGGAGGCACGCGAGTGGATTAAGAGGGTGACAAGTGTTACACAAAGGCAGGGACGACTATAATAAGAAAGCCCAGTGGTTTAATTTGGTTTTTGGAGGGTAATCAAGTTGTTGTACCTGGTGCTGCTATTCCCACAGCTGCCCAGCAAATAATGAATGTGGTACCTACCAGGTATGGAAACAGGGACAAAGGCACGACTTTGATTTCTTATTTGTTATTTTTAACCATCCAATTTCTACACCCACTGAGCATCCTTCTAGCCACAGGAGAGTCATAAAAATACAAATAACACCTAGGAGGCCGGCGGGCACGGACTTGTTACTTACTGCAGGCTGATGGCTCTCTTTTACCTGGCGTAAAATCAGGCCAACGATAAATTGCCTTGTATTTTTTTTTTTGTTGCTGCTGTTTGCAGCACAATTTTAGGAAATGTAAGGAAATCACTAAAATGTGTGTTTCTTATAGATGTTTTAAAAAAGGGCAAAGAATCTGCCCAAGGACTATAGTTATGGGTTTTAGAAAGCTTTTAATATAATGACAACAATAACAGCCAACCCGCATATAGACATTTTGGTGTGCCTGGCACTCTTCCTTGTGTCTTTCATGCATTAGTTCGTTTAATTGTCACAACAACCCTATAATGCAGTTACTGTTATTATTCCCATTTTACAGGTGAAGAAATGGAGGCACAGAGAAGTAATTTGGCCAAGGTTGCAGAGTTGGTTAGGGGTGGGCCCCGGATTTGACACCAGGTGGATAGGCTGCACAATCTCTGCTCTCAACTGGGGTGACTAGCTGTCCCTGTTCACCTGGGACTGTTTAGGGTCAGGCACTGGGAAAATAGACCTATTTTCACTGAGGACTCGGAGTATGGACTTGGCTTTTTTCATTGGGGGCCATGGGAGGTGTGGTGAGGATTGAGGTAACTGAACTCAAGGGCAAGGGAGAGGGCACAGACCTTTTTACTGGGTGGCTGATTTGAGACTTAGCTGCCTTCTCAGGCCAAAGTATCAAGTCAGCTCAGGAATCATTCTATTAGAAGGCTGCCTGGGTTCAAATCTCAGCTCCATCCCTCGGGTGTGTAATCTGGGGCAAAAACGATTATTTATTATTATTCATTCCTTAGTTCCTCCAACTGTAAAACCAGGGCAGTTAAAGTACCTGGTTGTTGGGGTTTCAAAGAGAGAATACATATCACCTGCTAGACATGAGTTTATTAAGTAAGTACATGTAAATGTATGTAGTACACATGCTGTGTAGACTGCTTGTAAATGCACATAATAAATATTCAAGGACTGACAGTGACTATTTTTGTTGTTTTTAATATTATTATTTTTATTATTGTTGTTATTGTTAAAAGTCACCTGAGCTCAGACCTTAGTGGCTCAGTGGTTGAGCATCGACCTGTGAACCAGGAGGTCATAGTTCGAGTCCCGATCAAGGGCATGTGCCTGGGTTGCTGGCTCAATTCTCAGTAGGGGGTGTGCAGGAGGCAGCTGATCAGTGATTCTTTCTCATCGTTTATGTTTCTGCCTCTCCCTCTCCCTTCCTCTCTAAAATCAATAAAAATGTATTTAAAACTAGAGGCCAGGTGCATGACATTCGTGCATTGGGGTTGGGGGTTGGGGGGTGTCCCTCAGCCTGGCCTGTGCCTTTTTGTAGTCCAGGAGCCCTTGGGGGTGTCCAACTGATGGTTTAGCTGCAGTTGGACATCCTTGGCGCTGCCACAGAGGTCGGCCACTCTGCTCACCAGCCGTCAGCCAGACTTACGGCTGAGTGGTGCGCCCCCTGTGGGAACACACTGACCACCAGGAGGCAGCTCCTGCATTGAGCATCTGCCACCTGGTGATTAAGTGCTCACTGTTCTGCCATTTAGTCGATTTGCATATTACCCTTTTATTATATAGGATTATTTATTGGAAGTATTATTTAAAAAGTCACCTGAGATGGTAGCAGGAGAATCTGCATGGCTTAGGGAGCTTCTGATTTGCACTTGCATTGGCCGTAAGGAGTGACTGTTCACTATTATTTAAAACAGAATCAGTATAGTCAATACAGCAAAGACCCCAGGAAGGTGCCCTCTGAAGACTGAAATGGAAATGAGAATGATGAGGTAATCTCCTGAGAATTACATGAGTGAGATCAACACATAATGGATGTGACACGGTATCCACAGAATCCTCTTAAAATGCAAGAGGTCTCTGAGGTGAGACTGTGAAGGACCCCAGGGTTTGGAAACCTCAACCAGGCTCAGAGAAGGATGCTGACAGAGAGCGGCGGTCTGCCTGGAGTGGAAAGGGGGCCTACAGAGCAAGAGCGAGTCAAGGTCAATTCAGAAGCATGTCCTGCTTGATGAAGGGAAATAAAGTCATATCACTTGCCATTGATGAGTGGGTACCAGGGGATCAGCACTTCCTATCCTTATTAATTCATTGAGTCCTTTCAAGGACCACCTGAAGTACAAATCATCATCATCATCAACTGTGGATGAAAAATCTGAAGCTCAGAGAGGTGAACTTGCACAAGGTCATAATCGCTGGAAGTGGTAGCCCAGGGTTTGAACCCAGGCCTGTCCAACTCTGAGCCCACGCACTGTGTTCCTCTCCAGTAGGTAGGATTCTATGGGGGGGAGGGTGGCCTCAGAATGTCTCCTTCTTGCTTTGATTTCTTGCTCCCCAAGAAATCTTCTGATTTTGACCTCACTGCCCATCTAGAGTTCCTTTCAGGGTGAGACTATGCTGAGAAGGAGATGTGAGTCCTCTTCACTGTGGATCAAAGAATGGGTGAATCTGGGCTCCTGTGAGGGAGTCAGTCTAGAGCTTGACCCACTCTGTTAACATAACCAAGACGGAGAACCAGACAATGTGCCACAATGATCCTGCCATGGGAAGCCACCTCCACATGTCCTGCCAGTGTTGGGTGGTGGTTCCTTGAGTGGTGCCCTTGGTCTCCTTGTCTTTGATGAGTATGGCATGTGGGAGTCAAGGGTGAAAGGATTTCTAAGGAAGGAATACTAATCCAATAGCTAACACTCACCGAGTTATTATATGCCAAACTCTGGTGTAGAATCATGACTTTATTTACTGTGTATCTACCAAATGCTAGGAGCTTTCTGGACACAGGCCATACAGTGACAACATCTTGTTCTCAAAGATTCTATTGGAGGAAATCCACACACACAAAAAGAGAGTAGCAAAGGCTCAGCACTTCACATTCTTATCTAGTACATTAATGATGATAATTGCTATAGGGGCAAAAACAGGGAGGTGGATCATGATGGGGGTGGTGTGTGGTGGGGATTGCTGTTGTACATGGGATGGTGAGGGAACTCTTTGGTGGATAAGGTGACCTTTGAGTGAAAAGTCTATAGGAAAGGAGGAAGCAAGTCATGCCAATATCTGGGGGACAGTAGTCCAAGCGGAGGACACTGTAGGTGCAAAAACCCTGAGGCATACAGCACTTGGGGTATTGGAAGGACAGTGAGGTACCAGTATGGCTGGAGTAGAGTGAGTGCAGTGAGAATGACAGGACAGAGTGATGGGGTAGGGTCAGGTCACACAGCCCTCACAGTCCACTGGAAGGATACAGACTTTATTCTGACAGTGCGGTGGCAGGGGGGCGGGGGGTGGGGTTTGAGCAGAGGAGTGGCCTGATCTGACTCGAATTGAAAGGATCCCTTTGTGCTAGGAGAGCAGATGGGGAGATTGGCCAGGAGGGGGCTCTAGTGATAGTCTTGCTAAGCCCTGGTGGTGGTTTGGGCATTGTACCATGCCCTGCTACCATGACTATGTGGCACAGCTAATTCTATATGTGGTTAGGGTTCGCTACACATCTCTACATAAGGAAAGACTTTTGGGACACAAAAGCTGAGGATGAAATACACTGTCCATAAAATAACACTCTGGTGGTTGCAAACAAATTAAACTCCTCAGTTGGGGATCAGCAAACAAATGAGCTTGAGGAGGCTGGGTTTTGTGATGATTCTTCCTGCCTCTTCAAGTTGCTTTACTATTGAAAACAACATCTGGAAGTGAAGGGAAATGGTGACATGGGTGGAGGAGAGCAGAGGACTAGGGGGTCACCTGGGCTCTGTCCCTAGGGTCAGGCTTGACAAACTAACACAAAACAGCTCTAGCAAGCAAACTTCCTAACTTTCATAATGTAACAATCCCAGACCACACAGCTGCATTTATTTCACCAGCTTCGTCTAGTTCTTGGCAATCAGGCTTCCTTGGACCACCCCAAAAACTGTCCCAGGTTATTACACCAGAACTTTTAATCCCTTTGAATACTATATATTGCTATTGGTTAGCTTGACCCATATGAATTATGGCACTCATGCATACTAAAAGAAAAAGCAATATCCATCCATCCATCCATCCATCCATCCATTCATCCCTTCATCCATCCACTCATCTATCTACCCATCCATCCATCAAATCCACCCATTCATCCATCCAACCCTTCATCCACCCACTCATTCATCCATCCATCCTTTCCCTTTCTATATATCTACCTATCTATCTATCTATCCATCTATCTTCATTAATTTATCAAGCCTTCTTTACCAACCAATCTCTCCAAATTCTCTGAAGATTTGTTCTCAAAACATGATATGTCCAATGACCTCATACAGTAACCATATTTTATCTTCTTTTATGTTACTTTCTGCCTAGTGCAGAAACTATAAAAACATTTCAATCTGTCCTCTTTTTTCTTTTTTCTGGCTGGCAAGTCGTCTCCCACCCCCACCCTTACACATAAATCCAGTGCCTTCCATCATTCACTCTTTCCCACCCTTGTGACCCAGGTAACTTTGAGTCATCAAGAACTTCTGCTGCTCTTTGCAACCCTATTCGCATGAAGAGTTCTGGTTCTTTTCTTAACACAGATTTTAGCTGATCAAGGACTTGAGGGGAGCCACTGGCCCTTATAGGGTTTTTAGATACAAATTTCATAGTAGTCTTCACCAGCAGGTGCATTTATGTGTGGCACGGCATGGGAATAAAGAGACTTGTTTTCTGAAAGAGTACAGAATGGGAGTCAGAATCCCCACAATCTGGCCTACGCTATTGTTAGGTGCTGTTCTTTAGTTCTGCATAATGAGCTTGCCCTTAGCAGGCAAGAATGCCCTCTTCCAAATCCTCTCATTTACAGAGAAACAAAAAATCCCTCCTTTCAAATACATTTTAAACATGCAGAACAGTAGTAGGTTTCTGCTAAGTCACATTTTAGCTAAATGGATGATGGAATGGTGACTGGGGCCTGCTGCTCAGCTGCCGACCTGCAGAGTCTCCCCCACACTCCCAAACTGCCACAGAGCAACGCCCAAGAGGCAGAAAGCACAACTGATTTCCCCATAAAGCTCCAGCAATTATAATCCTGTAGATGAAGTCCTCACCTCTCTGACCATCTCAGGTGTCATCTCCTTTTGCTACTCCTTCCCAGCAAGCTTCTGTCTTCACGTTGGCGGCGCATGTCTGATGCCACACCATCAGGACTCAGCCCCAGTTCTAGCCCAGTTCTGCTGATGTACCTTTTTGAGAGGCCCCGCAATGCATCTTGATTTTGAGACACTTGGGTTTTGCGTGGCTCTGGGAAATGTGGTTTAGGTTTTCTGGAGCTCTGATAGGTTCTGATGCACAGCTGCGTGTGCCCGTGTGATTAATGGTACATACAAGGACCTGGACCTTTCAGAGATCACTCCGTGTGCGCTGGATAATACAGCACAGATTCCAAAATACTCTGGATAGGAATCCTGGCTCCGCATAAGTGCAATGGCATTGCCCGCTGTCACTGACACTTCCTGAGACTTGGTGCTTCTCCCCACCTGAGCTTCAAAGAGACGTCGCCTCCCCCCAAACCGACATTGTCAAGAAAAAACTGGCATCATCTTTAATTTTGTGGCTACTTCTCTGTAAAGCAAGAAGGCTGGGCAAACTAGAAAGTTGCTATGTTAGACCCGGACAGGTCTCCAAGTTCAGGATAGCCAGGCCGAGGTGTGAAGGCAGAGAGCGTCCATGCAGAGTACACTGCGCTGTGCAATGCTGAGCTTGAGAATTTAAATGCACCAGAGTCGAGAGATCCGAAATGATGGTTCCCACAGCAACTATAACTCAGTTCTCTGGTGAATATAAAATTAACTTTATTGTAAAACATGCTGTTCAATTTACGCCTTAATATAGTCATGGCAGAGTTACAGTTGCTGTGAGAACGCGAACTCGGAATTGTTTTGAATAATTAATTTAATGAAAAGTTGGTGGAAATGTGCACTCCTGATAGAAAGTCAGCTTGAATTTAGGGATGCTGGCCAGTGATGCCTGGGCTGAGAGCAGGGAGTCATTTTTAGAATCTGAGATCACTTAGTGCATCTTTGGCCTGAGGGGCACTGAGAAACAGAACACCCCAAAGTGCTCTGCCAGGGGGATTGCCCCCCCCCCCCCGCCATCACCAAAGAGATACTCCTGCAGGGGGTGACTTTCCTAACAGGAGAGGCTGTCCCCGTGGTGTCATATACCTTGATTTCACTGCTGGCCTCCAACATTTTCCTCTTGCTGCCATTACCTGGGGTCAAAGCAGGTGATCAAAACAGTGTAATGGTTACCCCTGGTCTCTGTCGCGTGAACCCATATTTAGAACTCACCTCCTCCTGTGGCCGATAGTTAAGACTTACACCAATGGCTTCACCCCTCATAGCCAGGTCTCTCACCTGTACAACGATGCTGGTAATAGATTTTACCTCATAAAATTGATATGAGGAGTCGATGAGAGAGCTATGTGAAGAATCCAGCACGGGTGCTGGCAAGCTATATGGTCAGTACTTGGTAAGTGTGAGCTGCTATTACGTGAAAAGGGAATTCAGTCAATCAGTAAATTCAAAACACATTAAAAAATTCAGTTATTTGGCCTTTCTCGTTATTTTTGTCCACACTGGTTTGGTATAAACTTGAGTCAGCATTTGGCCAAACTGAAGGAATGGCCTCTCCCAGAGACTGTGTTCCAAGGGTTGGTTGCAAGGGGAAGGAGTGAAGGCACAGCCTGATAGGAAACCAAATAAACAGGAAACCCTCTCCCCTCTAGCAATGCGCATTTCTAGTCTCTATAATTCTCAGCCTGGCTTTAGCTGCTGCCTGTACGAATGGGTCTCATGCTGTTTCCAGGGCCTCCACCTCCCTCCCCTCACAATCTTGGCTTTCAGCTTTTTATCTCGCTGTGATCAGGATCAGTAACGTGGTAATGTCTCCTGAAAGACATGATTTTATAACGCTGTAATATGCACCTTCACTGTTCAGAAAATAGTTTAAGGTTGCATTACTTGGTGTAACCCAATCTCACCGGTGATGGGAACAGAATGTAAATAGCAAGGAAGAGCCGTCCCAGTGTGCCGAGAGCAGTGAACCTGGTGTCCACATGGCCTGCTGGTCTAGCCGGACACTTAGCTCAGCCTGGAGTGCCACTTCCTGCTGACCAGTATGTCTACACGAGAACCTCCCTGGCTGTCCCTATTTGCCAGTAGGAGCCAATTGGACCCAAAGGCCAGTTCAGCTGGGTGGACTTGAATCTGCCGGCAGACCTACTGTGCAGGGTCATCTCCGGTGGCATTCCATTCACTGTCCGACAGGTCACTTTGGGCTTCACTGGATTTGGCAGCACCGAGGATGCCGGGGGCTTCCCTGACATTTTTGAATTTCTAGAATGTCATCCTGAGGCTGTTATACCACAGATGTCCCCAATAGGGTGACCCTTAATTCCCAAAAATGTATGGATGTTCGTGTATGTGAATAAAACATACAAACAGTGACTTGTTGGCATGACACCTTGAGAGGCGTGATGAATGAAGGCTACGAGAAGCCTCGCTGACCTTTGAACAAAGGTCAAGCCTTGCTTGACCTTTCTGTTCTGAACAGCCATGCAGACAGACAGCCAAGTCACTTTCTCCCAAGGCAGCAAAGAAAGCCACCTCTTCAAACATCTCCATACCTTAGAGACATGCAATAATTGATTTTGACCTTTGGGACGAGCTAAATCAGCATGATTGAATCTGGCTGCTCAATCCATTGCACTTCTGATCAGACCAAGAGATTGCCAACACTTTTCTGTGAGATCTTTCAAGTTTTCACCCCCAGAGGAGGCAGTCTTCTTTGACTGGTCAGTGTCTGATTAGTGGGGTCAGGTGGGAAGTGGGTGGGCACACCAGCCTCTGTTCATCTAAGGTCAGTAAGTCAAATTCTCTCCCCAACACACGCATTTGAAATGGCCACATATTTCTCTGGTTCTGCATCTGCCTCTGAAGAGTGTTTATGACATACTCGCAGGCAGAGGTGGTGAGTGACTGCAATGCACTGTCATGAGCTGATTTGGGAGGAAAAACAGGGCGATCTGTAAAATGCAGGACACTTGCGCTCTGCTCTCCTGGGAGAAGGATCACCAGGCTACCCTGCTGTACTGGGATCTTCTCTCTGGGAAGATCCCCCTGAAATAGAGGAGGGCAGAGAGCACTCTGCCTATGAAGCAAGAGGAAGGGGCTGGGCAGTCACAGAGGGGAAATGATGACAGAGGTAGAACTCCAAACACTGCTGGTCAGTGTGACTTTCTTGGCTGTCCCACTCAAAGCAACTCAGAGATCTTTGTTCCCAGCCCTTCACTGTAGCACTGGGGCCCTCATTACAGCTTTACATGGCCATTCCTGTTAACCCATTGGCCAAAGAGTGGGCACAGATGCAGCTCTGTGAGGGAGATGGACATTCCATTGGTCTAAGGAAGAGTAAGTGACAAGGGAGACCCCAGCAGCATGAGTCATTAGCACGTGTCTAGAATCCTAAAGACACCTATTTGAAGTTTCTAGGTGTTGAACATTTGCAAAAGTAGCATTTCAGAGCATGGCATCAGATCAAAGACCAATGTGGACACGCTGGAATGGGTGGAGATGGACCATGCTGCGCCTGCCGCTAAGTCAGATGGGCGCACACACATGCATACACACACAGATGTGTACACACACACACACACATGACAGGAAGTGGTTGCTGGCTGGGTTTGCCTGTACATTGTTGAGATGTGGGGCTTAGCCGTTAACTAGAGCAGATGGAAGGAAGAAAAGCCAAAAAGCAGAGGGGGCAGTCAAGGGAAACCCATGCCTCTTGGATGCCGTGCTTGTCAAGTATGTAGGCCATGGATTTAAATCAATGAGTCAACCTGGCTGCCTTGTGTACAATGCTATCTGCTGATGCTCATTGTGTGTCTGGGGGCAATAGCTACCTGCCTGCTTCCTGGGGGTTGTTGTGAGGTTGACTGAGGCAACACAAAGTCTTTTGAGCTCCTTGGAGAAAATTCACTGCGTAAGTGCAAAGTGTCCCCATTGTACCCTGGTTTGGAGACTCCCGCCAGCTTAAACCAGTCACCAGGAGAGTTGGACCATCAAAGAAAAGGAGCCAAAGCTGTCCCAGTCTCAATCCAGGCCAGTGATGTTCCTGGATTCAGTTCCAACCTGCAGAGGGGATGTGTCAATGGCCACAGACGGGGGCTCCTTTGCTCCCCCCCATCTCGTTTGCAGGACCTGCACAGCACTCTCGCACACTTTGAATTGCTTGCCAACTTTTGAGAATTGGGAGACTATGCATAACCACCCTGATTTCTGGCTTCTATCGAGAATTAGAAAATTTGGCAAAACTAAGCTCCCAGGCAATATTCATCGGGGAGGTGGGCGAGTCTGTCCTGTGCAGATGTGCTTCTCTTTCCAGTTTGAGACCACTCCCTACTGTCCTACCCCATGCTCTAGCCTCATCTACTCAGGGGCACTGGCATGTACAACTCTTTCTGTCTTCCCTCCCCTTTCTTGTAGTCAACAAAGACTGAATTCATAGTGTCCTCATTATCCAAATCTAGGCCAACTCCCCTAACAGAGGAGAGGCAGGCCCAGCCTCTTCCTGCCAGGGAGGACAAAAAGAAAACTCGGTTTCTCCTCCTCCCTTCCCTCGTCAGTCATTCCACCTTTAAACCTCAAGGTTTTCTTCCTGAGAGATGCCCAAGCAGTAAGCCAACTAAATTAGATTATCAGCGTCTGAAGGTTTTCCTAATCAATAAAAATATAGCCACAGCCAAGAGAAGATGAGACTTAACGAGTGTTATTTAACAAGAACACGTTGCGCCATATATGGAGGATTAAAAGATAAATAAGGATAGGAAGGAAAATAAAAACTTAATGAGTTGCCATCTTCATTTGATTTAACTAAATTTCTTGCATTGTTGAAAATATTAACAGTTATGAGGGAATCATTTGTGTGTATCCACACAGTTTGATACCTGACTGCTTTCTTTTACTTAATTACATTGTGTAACAAATGAACTCAAACTGCCATTAGAAGTCGAAGGCTTCCTTCCTTCCTGATTGTCTTGGGAAGCTGTGAGCAAGGAAGAATGCTGAGAAGTCAACCAAAAATTATTGGCAGAAACTCCAGGAAAGGTGTCTCGAGTTAGAAAGCAGCAAAGTCTCACGAGTAGACTAAGTAGTGGGGGTCTACATTTCCTCAGACCGTCGCCACCCCTCAGTTAACCCCTTCTCTCTGAGCCCCGCTGTCCAGGGGTCACCCAGAGGAAGTACGGGCTGCACCTAGCCCCCATCAGCCCCCGATGCTCCACAAATGAATGAACACAGCAGCCACTGCTCAGCTGGAAGCAGTCAGAGCACGTGTGGGCCCTGATATGCATGTGATAACATACGTGTGGTTCTCTGGCTTCTGTTTCTAACACACATGTTGTTACAATGGCCTTTGGATCCTCTCTGGGCCATTTCTACACTCTCTCTTCTTGTCTCTTGCTCCCTCGGTTCTCCCTTCTTTAGACCATATAACCCAGGGATCCCAAGCTCCTCCCGCAGGAGTGAAACAGGAGGAGGGCCCAGACACCTGGCTTAATCCATCAGGGTTCCCAACAACCTCTCTTCCTGGGGTTTTGATCCCCTGCCTTGTGTGGTCATATGACACCATTAACGCTTCCTTAACTGGTCACTCTGAAAAGACACACTGGACAAACTAAGGTCAAGGCAGGACTGTGTGGCACTAATTATTATTTTACTTATTAATTTCAAAGAGGAAGGGAGAGGGAGAGAGAGAGAGAAACATCAATGATGAGAGAGAATCATTGATCGGCTGCCTCCTGCACACCGCCTACTGGGGATCATGCCTGAAAACTGGGCATGTGCCCTTGACTGGAATTCAGTCCGCAGGCTCACACTCTATCCACTGAGCCAAACTGGCGAGGGCTTAGCGAACATTTATGGAGTGTCAACCCTGTGTTAAGTGAAGTCCTCACCGCAGTTGCCCTTAGGTGTCATTGTTTCCGACTGACAGATGGAAAAAACCAGACACGGAAGTTGCATAACTTGGCAAAGGCCACCCAACTTGCCGCTGATGGAGGCTGGGTTCCAAACCGGGCCTGTCAGATCCCAGAGCTCATGCACTTCACTCCTTTGCTATACCTTTCCTCACATCAGCCCCGCCCACTCACTGCACCATAAGGACAAGAGGAATGCATCGCCAGGGAGTGTTAATAGTTAGCGGAGAGGAGGATGTTACACTCCACAAATGCCGTGTGGGAGATTTCATGGGCGTGGAGTGGATGTTGTGTATTATGTGCTCCAAGCTGTTTAACTCTGGGGAGGTTGATTCCTGCGCCAGGCAGCTCTAGGATATGATAACATTTCCCATCTGAGACCCTCAGAGAGCAGGTCCGTAAGTGAAGGGATACAGCTCTCTTGACCCCACTAAATGGAAATAAAAAGTTAGGTCAGAGCACATTCAGAGTGTGGCATGGTGTTGACAGCCACATGCGTAAGGGGCCCAACTTGACATGCCTGTGCTCTCCAGTTAATAGGGAAAAGCTAGCTTCTCTTACACCGCCAACATCTTGCATCTCTCTCCCAGTCCGTGGGCATGGTGGTCAACAGTGACATTTGGGCTTTGGGCTTTCCTGCCCCTCACAGAGAGGAACAGCCTCACTGCCTGCTGCCAGGTGCTCCCTGCAAAGCAGAAGCTGCCAGTGGCTTCACGTTTCCTATCGTTAGAGAGCGCGTGTTTCTGATGCAGCTGTCTTGTTCACTTGTTGGGATAAACTCAGGTACAAAGGTCTCCTGGGTGCTTGGGAGGTGGTTATTTCATAACCATTGGGCCCCCCACCCTCTGGCATTATTTCTAGACAATTAGACGGGGCTGTCCGGCAATTCCTCTTGATGTTAAAGCATCATTAAAAAAAATAAAAAAAATGCCATTCTCACGTATCAGAGCCCATGCCTCTGCTTAGACGGACGACCCTTCAGGGCCATGTTCTGACCAACGTCATTGCCGATTTGAGCAGGTGCTGTGAGGCTACGCTTGAAATGTGTGGCCCAGGAGTCTCATCAATTTTAATTTTTTTCTGAGCAGCAATGATGTGAGGCTTTCTGTCTCTAGAACCTTCCTTTCTCTGGGGTCTGGCAGGATGCAATTGTGGTGATGTAGTGATTTGGGCTGCGTGGTGCTGGGTGGTTAGAGCCGTCAGCCTCAAAGAGCCATGACAGAAACTGCTGGAAGCCTGGAGCCTGGAGGACATGGAAGCTGTTCTCTCTCCATTCCTCTCACACACAAACGTCCTGAGGGTAGGAGACCTCAGGACTCTCATCTGTCCTTGAGCTGACATGGAATGGAAGTAACTGTTAACATACATGAGGAGAAGCAGGAGGTTTTTGTGAAAAGATGGCTGTGAAGATGCTAGGGGTCCTACCTGAGTCCAAACTGGGATTCAGAGCCTGGTGAAGAACTGGGACATCCTCCTGCCACCAGCCCTGGGAGTGTGCAGGGTGTATGAGGGCTGGGGGAGGCGAGCAGAGGCAAAGGACCCCTGATGTCTGTTTTGCAGCCCAGCCCTGGGACAAGCCTTGGACGTAGGCAGGAGGAGCTATTGGCAAAACGTGAAAGGCTGTTTTTTCAAAGGAGCATGAATAGAGCCAGCTGATAAAGTGCCTCAGAGTGGGGGAGGGTGGCAGCCTCTCCTTTGCTGTGTGAACTCAGCTAAGTGGGGCTAAGAGTGCCGGCTCACACACCCGTGTCACGGACCCTGGTAGAGGGGCGGTCCTGTAGAGTTCCCCTGAAGTGAATTTCATAGGCAGCAGGCTTGAATGAGAACACCAAGCAGGAAGAACTCGAATGGGCTAAACATGGGCATATAAGGCCCCACGGAAACTTCTAGAAATATTTGCGTTGAGGGTGGGAGTAAGTTCTGCAGTTGAGTTGCACCATGTCTCATGTCACCTACTCATTTTGACTAATTTCCCTGACCATGTGGAGAAGTATATATGCTTCTACTGAATTAGTCTCCTCACTTGGCACTTGACCAAGAGGAGTCAACAACATCTTCAAGGACCTGAGAACAGAAAGACAGTGACACCAGCTTGAGCCACGGAATGAGGTCGTTTGTAGAGATTTCCGTGGTGAAAGCATCCGAGGAGACTGAGCAGGCTCCGTAAGGATCTCAATAATAATAATGAAACCCACTGGCTGGCAGCTTTTAATTACTTTGTAGATGTTACTTCCTATCATTGAGGACCAACCAGCCCTCCTCCCGCTTAACTGATTACAAAGAAAATATGTTTTTAAGAACAAACACTTTACTTAAAACTAGGGATATTTTTTTAATTAGAAGAAAGATTAACTAAATGCATTTTCTCTTGTAATTTAATCCATTCTAATTATCCCGAGAATGTTTATGATGAAATACTTAGCTCTCTCCTAGCTGCGATTTGGTGCCGGTTTCTTTGTTACCCATGAGGGGAAAAGCTCAGAGATGGTCGACGACAGGGCGGCCTTTGGTGGGTCTGATGCCAATGATGCACAGAAATGCATGACGGGAGGACAAGGAGGAAAGCAATGGACCCGGCCGCTGACTGGTGGGTTTGCGCAACAATAATGCCTGTTTTCCAGAGGCCACCGAGGCGAGCCTTTTGAAGGAGGCTGGAAAACAGAGCGCGATAACAGGATTGCCTTGGTCTGTGATTGAACCCCACTGGGCAGGCAACTTGGGAAGAACCGCAAAATCTGCTTCTCACATGAGCTTTTGGGATTCCCTGTGTGGCTCCTGATAACCCAGGAGATGAGCCAAGGAGTTGCAAAGACTACCCAGATGTTACCCGTGGGTCCTGCTCCCAGGAGTGGAGCAATGGCAGCATGGGGGGAGTGAGGGTAATTGTGGAGTTTATAGGGCTGAAATTCGTGAGAGTTTGGGTCTCCCAAAATGATGTGTGCTACTAAGTAGAGCCTCCTGGGTTGTTCCTGTGCACAGCACCACCGCAAATATAAATGTGCACCCAGAGCCCTGAGGAATGAGATGGAGTAAGGCAAGGAGAGACCAGGACAAGGTGTTCTAAGAGACCCTGACCTGGCAGCATCCTCAAATGTGAGAGATGCCAGGTTCCTTCTTAAAGGAGAACAGTATCCGTCCTAACGTCTGAAATTTTATCCTATTCAATAACAGCAGAATCCAAAACTTCTATTTTAAAAAAGGTTGTTTTGTTTTTTTTTTAAACTGTACTTATTATAAAAACCAATCCAGAGTTAAAAACAAGCTCTCATAGACCTACTTTGAGAAATTTTGGTTGAAAGTAGCAAACTCCAACTTCATAATAAGGCTTTATTAACATAAGGACATTCAAATTTTTGGTTCCAGGTGCTGTTGGGATGTTTGGTAAGAGAAACAGGGTTAATTCCAGGTAAGAGAGGCAGTTTATGCTTCTCTGTAAGAACCAGGTTTCAGCCAAGTTACGGAACTTGTTTTAGGAAATTAATAGTGGGTCAGTGTTATTTTTGACGTGCTATCAACTGCCTGATGGATGGGAGGCAGATAGGTCAAAGGGAGGTGGAAAGTAGTAGAAATGTCTTAATGAGAATTTAGTTTGATAATCCTCCCTGCCCTTTAATTTCTTACACTGGTACTAGATAATGATGTGATGGTGACGATGATGATGATGATGATACCAGCTCACATTTATTTGGCTCTTACTGTATGGTGGACACTGTGCCTAGTACTTTGCATATAACCCAATGAGGTAGGTAGTTTTAGTATTCCCATTTTACAGACAAAGAAACTGAGGCACATAGACATTAGGAAACTTGCTTAGATTTGACCTTGAGAAGATGCACCCAAAAGCCTCTGTCTTGAGCACTTCATTATCACACTTGCATTGCCCCGAGTCCAAGAGCAGTGGACACAGATAGACAAGCCCCTACTTGAATACCATCTCCTTCTTTTCACAAACACAAATATAAATGGATGAAGTGGATCCTGGTTATTGAGACTATGTAAGAATGTCTTTTAATGCACCAAAGATACCCTAGATAAACCGGATATAGATGGGAGCTAAGATGAGCAGACAGACTAACAGCAAAGCACCACTGACTATCTTCAACAATTCAACAACACATCACCAACTAAGCCAGCCCTCTGCTCGATCTACCCTTTAATGTGAAGGGTATATTATGGAGCTGAGCAGGAAACCCTCCCTGCTCTGACAGAAGAAAGATCTGATTGTGTTAGAACAGCCCATTCGTGATTTTGCATCAGAAGCAATAAAAAATCTGGACATGTGGACAGGAACTTAGAGATCTCATCCATGTGTGTTCTAAATTCAGTCAATTGCATATTGCATTTGTAATATTTACAATATCTGCACTTTCCTTAATATTTTTCTTTAAAGTTCCTCAGGTCTAACATCGCTACTTACTTTTGCCACATCCCTCAGCAATAATACCAGTAGAATCATGAGTGTGATGAACTAATTATAGTTTTTCTTAATGCTTATTTTTAAAAGCCCTATATACATACTCAATAACATATGCTTGTACATTAACAGAAAGCATTGCAAGTCACGAATATCGAAGGGAGCTCAGATCTCCAGGGTCCACTTGGCTTCCCTTTCCTTTTCACGTAAAGTCTTGAGTTCATATTGTGGGATCCAGAATCATGGACTTGGAAATGATAGCTCACCACACACGCTAGAGCAGTGCATCCCTTTTTTTTTTTTCAACAGCTATGACTCTTATATGTTTCCTTTGAGTCTGGAATGTTCCTCATGCTTACTCTCTCCTATGGATTTTCTGTTTTTAGTTCTTTATCTGAGCAAAGGCAGTAATACCAACCTTTTTGCTCCTTGGGTCTGGCCCTGTCACTATAAGCTATTAGAAAGTGCATCAATGGATCCTCTGAAACGCGAAGGGGATGGGTCAATGGATGCGCCAAGTCACTGTCATCCCATAGGACTAAGATGCTAAGCCTTCGTCCCTTCTTATGTTTTCTGATGGGAGCTCATTACATGGGTAGATATTCTGAAATCATATAGGACACATTGCAAAAAATGTTTCCATCCTCATGTTTCTAGAATGGTTGAGCCATCAAGATAGGGCAAGAGCCTGGCCGGTGTGGCTTACTGGTTGAACATTGACCTATGATCCAGGAGGTCACAGATCAATTCTTGGTCAGGGCACATGCCGGGTTGTGGTCTGGATCCCCAGTATGGGGTGTGCCAAACAATGATTCTTTCTCATCATTGATGTTTCTATCTCTCTCTCCCTCTCCTTTCCTCTCTGAAATCAAGAAAAATATATTTTAAAAAAGTTAGGGCAAGAATTGTGTCTAATTAGTCTGCCTTCCAATGGATGCTAAATGCCCTTCTTCAACATCTAGGCCAAGAAAGAAAGCACTCTCAGTGATGAGACTCTCACTGCTGGTGAGGCAGTTCCCCCCTTTCGTTGTGCCTCACCTTTTGCAGTGCCGTGAAAATGTGTCCCTGTAACTTCTATCTCCTGGCCCTTGTTCTGGGGTTGGGTAAGAAACCTATGCAGACTGCCTGACTCAGATTCAGCGAGAACTTCTGGGCACATGGCGATTGTTGGTCTTCATTAAGAAGGCTCACATTTTGGCCAAATTGTGGGGGCCGGGGAAACAAATCAGAAGTGGAACATCTTTTGTTCTTTGCTAAGCATTTGTTTATAATTTTTAACATGAAAGACCATCGCTTTAGAGTTTACTTCAAAAAAAGATCAAGCTCCTAGGACAGGTTCCAAGTCAGGGCCCCCAGAGGAATGGGTTAATTAACCAATCAGAGAATTAGCTGCTTTCACAGACCTGGTGGTAAGGAGGCCTCCCTTCCACAGTGGTTAATTTCATCTCAATTTGATCTCAGCATAGAGTCACAAAAGCGTAAATGTTCAAGAATAATAGCTTCAAGAAGAAAGTTTCTGAAACATATAATGCAGCTGGAGTGCGATGAAGAGGCAGCCACATTCAGTCTGAAGTTGGCTAATTTTGACAGCCATTTTCTTCCCAACCTCGTAATTCTGAAGCTCTCTCCCTCTTGGACTATGACCTGTCTACTTTAGATGACAATCACTTAATCAGCACATCAGATCCTCTCACGGCTGGTTCCACCTTGGGTAAAGACTCATTTTCCTTATTAACATCACAAGAACCTATTTCTTTCCCCAACCAATTAAAGAGGAAAAATAGAAGAGCCCCAGTGCGACAGAGGAAAGAGAAAACTTTTCTGACTTGTGGCACATGGGCAGGTCACTCAGCCCCACACGGTCCTAGAAACAGAGTCCTGATGATTCTGAAAAGCAACTGGAGGTCAGGATCACATAAGACAAAATAAACAAGTTGAAATAACCATTACAGACATTACTCACTGCCCAGATATTCAACAACTCACCTAGGGTCAGTGCCTAGCGTTGGTGGATTTACTCTATGGGCACGGTAGGTTGTATTATTTAGAATGGATGTCTGGACGGTTCACGTTCAGGAGATAATTAGCTTTCCTGCTTGCATTCAACGGCAACATGATTGTTGGTTTCTCCCTGTATTGCCCAACTATTCTGCTCATAAAACACACTAACATCTATTCTATTTCTTTATATTGCAAGAGACGCTTCTCCCGGTTCCATAGTTGGTAGTGATTTTTGACTTATTCTTTGTTTCCTTTATGCCCTGGTGCTATAGCCTTGAATGGCTTTCTGCAGTTAAATCCTCTGTATTAATAAGGGGTGGCTGTGGTGGTAGGGGCAGATTATAGAAAAAACAACCCATCCTATATAATAAAAGGGTAATATGCAAATTGACCCTAACAGCAGAACAACTGGGAATGACTGGCCACTATAACACACACTGACCTCCAGGGGGCAAATGTTCAATGCAGGAACTGCCCCATGGTGGTCAGTGCACTCCTACAGGGGGAGCTCTGCTCAGCCACAAGCCAGGCTGAAGGCTGCCAGTACAGTGGTGGTGGTGGGAGCCTCTCCTGCCTCCTCAGCAGTGCTAAGGATGTCCGACTGCAGCTTAGGCCTATTCCATTCTGGCAAGTGGACATCCTCAGACGGCTCCCGGGCTGCCAGAGGGATGTCTGACTGCCAGCTTAGGCCCAATCCCCTATGGAGCAGGCCTAAGCCAGCAGGTGGACATCTACTGAGGGTTCCCAGACTGCGAGAGGGCACAGGCCAGGATGAGGGATTCCCCCAAGTGCACAAATTTTTGTGCATCGGGCCTCTAGTTTTAGAATAAAGCTATTCTATCCACATAATGTGCCTTCTGACTTATTCATAAGAATAAACACAGCCTATCCAAATAATGCTAATATATTGCAAAGATATACACGAACTGTGCTTGATTTGGATTCAAAGCTTTTTTCTTTCTTTATGCAATTCTGTAACTTTTAGCCCTATCTTGTATTAAACTTGTTAGAAGAGGTAATATAAGAATTGTTGCTTGGTGGAATCCAGGCTACCAATAACTTAGCTCTAATGGTTATCATCAAAATGGTATTCCTTATATTTAATCTTTAGTGGTATATGCTCATTTTCCAAATATAAAAAATTTGATTTGGTTGAAAAATTTCCAGAAGTGCATTTGGCCAAACATGGCTAGATCCCGGTGACTCTACCCTATTGTGTTAGAAGTCTACCCTCATGCCCTCCCCAACCGCTTCCCCCACCCCCCCGCCCCAGCAATCTATCATCTTATTTCTTTCAACAAAATAAATCTGATCCACAAGTGCTGATTTGAGTTATTCAGTGAACTATTGGCAATGACCAAAACAAACAGCCTCCCTATGACCTTCTGAAAATAGGCCACAGGCAACCCAATTTCCCCAAGCATAGCCACCCAGCACTCCGCCTTACTCCCAATCCCCCAGTACATTGTCTGCAGACCAGGTGCCTTTCATTCTTATCTATTTCTATTTTCAAAATACAGCATTTGAGGTTCTGCTTGGAGCGGACCAAGAAGCCCCTCTTTCCTTTCTCTGTGCTTGTAAATTGTGGCATTTACTTAAAATGAATGGATAGGAGTGTCTGCTCAAAATAAAAGATGAAAACTCCACACAACAGCTCTGGGGCCAGAGGTGGAAAAGCAAAGGAAGCAATTATGCGCGTCTGAACATCTCTAGCTTCTGAATAGCAAATCCCAGCAACCAAGGTATGTCTGGCCTTTTTTTTTTTGAGCAAACCCCAGGGAACACAGGTATGAGGAGAAAGCATCTATCCTACAAATGAAACCAGAGAGCTCTAATTTCTCACAAGAAAAGACTTGGTGATAAAGATCTTTGAAAATTACACCGTTGTAAGTAACTCATAAAGTCACGAGAGATCACTGTTCTGAACAAGAGGCTTGCCTGGATCACCACTCTCTTCATTTTGGGAGCTTGACATGGCATATAAATTTACATTTCCTCTATGTCTCTCAAGAACTCATGTATCTTAGCGCACAAAAGTGAATCTTGAAGCAAACATTTCAAGTAGCAGAAGCACCTTTTTTCCAATTCTTCCTGCCCAGAGGGCTAGCTAGAACGAGACATCTCCTGTGTTCTCTGCTGGCTACGTCCTCACCATTTTCTACTGAGTCATCTTCTCATCTTATTTCCAAAGTCCCCAGAGACACTTCACCTCAACTCTAGTTTTCTCTCCACTCCATGTGCTGATCCCGGCACCTTCTCCCTTTCTCTCGGCCCCTGATGTCCTTCAAGCCACAACAGGGGTCCTTCTTCTCATCCAACCTGACACCCCTTCTTTTTCCTCTCTTTCCATCAAGAATTGTGTGACTTTCTAATTCAGGATTGACCTTTTTTTCCCCTGTAAAGGGCCAGATAACAAATGGCTTTGTGGACCAGGAGGCCTCTGTCCCAATCACTCAACACAGTGACACATGTGGAAACTGACAGTACATCCATGAGAGGGTGTAGCTGTCTACTAACAACATTTGTTTATGGACACTGAAATTTGAATTTCATGTAATTGTCAAGTGCAAGAAGATATTAAATTTTTTTCAATGCTTAATAATAAATGTAAAAACTATTCTTAGCTCAAAAGCCATAGAACAACAGGCAGCAGGCCAGATTCGGTCCCGCTGGCCGTGGTTTGCTTTGATCCATCTGCGCTGCCCTCCTGTGAGCTATTCCCAGAGTAGAGAGGACGGTTGGGAGGAGAGAATCAGCAGGCATCCCTGTGGGACACTAAATCCTCGGCAGATGTGGGAAGGGGAGAGCTATGGGGAAGGGAAGCTGGGTTGTGTGGATGGAAAGAAAGATTTTCTACCTAAAGATTATTGGGGGGGGCAAGAGCTCTTTTGGGGGGAAGGTTGGGGGCAATAGAGGTATGGAGAACTGGGAAGTATTTAAATCACAGTGGGCATGCAAACATATCACAGGAACATCCCTGACAGTGGAAGCTGTTAGTAAGAATCTCAAACTGTCCTGTTGTGGGCTGTGCATACCGCCCCCCTGAAAGTCTTCTGAATTCTCCCCCTGACTCTGCAGGGAGCTGAAGATGAGAGTGGCTGCAGGGGGAGCAGGGTCTGAAGCATCATTGAGAGATTGCAAAAACAAATCACTGCCAACAGGCTGTCCCGGCAGGGTCCCAGTGCTACGGCCGTGGCCTGATCGGCATGCTGCCCCTTGGAGGTCCAATTAGATGGAATAGGGAAGTCTAACGCAGAGTGCACTTCACCTCTGCCTGAGTGCCCAAATGAACAGCATGGGAAACTGAGTCTGGCCCCACGAGTTAGCCCTGGACAAGCTCCTCACCCCTGTCTCTCACTCCCGATGGACAATCTATGACTAGGGTTTTGAGGTGGGACAGAGAAGAGGGTCCCCAACTTGACAGCTAGAACCCAAGTGACTTATAGGGGGCAAGGCAGGAGTTTGGCTGGAGACATCTCTGAGCGTTTTCATGCAAGCAAGTGAATTTGCCAGCTTGGCATGAAATGAACCCCGGACCTGACTTGATAAAACAGCAAAGCTGAAAACTAGAGGTAAGGTGTAGGGGAGCTCAAGTGTCTGAGAGATATGGAAAACCAGAGCTTTGGCTTCCTTCTCAATTAAAGGGACATTGAGTACAGTCAATCAAGTATTTTCACACTCAAACTATAAGAATAACAAAAAACAAACAACCCCTCCCTCCAAAAAGAAACCTTGAGAACTATTACTTCTCAACAAAGAAAATGACCTTTAAAAACCATCTCAGTCAGAAGCTTATACAGAGAGAGGGCTGAGTGAGAATGAAATGGGACCAGAGGAGACATTCCGTGACGGTAGTGGTGATGGGCCCAGGAAAAAGCCTGGTCTAGGGACAGCAAGAGGATGCTCAAACCTATTACAGTGGTCCTTGGCTATCCAGGAAACCTGGGAGCCTGCCTGCATCCAACATTGTCTAAAAGAAACCATTTCAATTGTTGTCAGCAAGCAGGGATCCAGGGACCCAGCCAGCTGGGTGAACATCGAAAAAGGGGTGACAGGCAGACTACAGTCATTGGGGAGCTTGACTCTCCAGGCCCTAACAATTTCCCATGCATGTGCATTTCCCCTCCCCAAGATCAGTAATTTGGATGTATCTTCTAATTCGGTCCCTTTCCTCCCAATCTCGAATTCGGGAAAGCAGGGAAAGCCTTTTCCGATAGGGAACCTTGCTTTTCCCTTCGCCACCCCTGCGGGGGATTTGGAGAGGCAGCGAGAAGGTTGAAGAGCACTTGTGTCCCTGAAGGAACAGCCGGTTGCAATGCACGACCATCACTATCGATCTACGATTTATGAAAATAAAGCAATATGTGCCTGTTTCGGTGCCTGCCGTTTGCCTACCAATGGTGCAGTGTTCACCATTCCAGCCCTCTCGGCATTCACATTTGCCATCTTTACAGGTCCCGTGCTCAATGCAGCGGGGGTGGCACACGCGTTGGTCACAAGCGGCGCCTGTCCAGCCCTCTTCACAGCGGCAGGCTCCCCCGATGCAGACGCCGTGAGTGCCACAGTCTACTGAGCACACTTCTGGAAGAAAAACAATGATTACAGCTCAACACCACCCTGGCGACACCCTCCGCGGGAGGCCAGACCACGCACTTGGCCTGCGGCCTTGGTGCAGGCCCCACGGCCCAGCACTCTGTCACTTTGGGAGGCCTTTCTCTCCACTGGTCGGGGACGAGTGCATCGTTACGGATTCTGCAGAGCAGTGGTTCTCTGGCCCAGCAGCAGCACGGTCCCCTGGGAACCTGTGCCTCAGTTGGACCCGCTGAATGAGACACTGGGAGTGGGGCTCAAGAATCTGTTCTAACACGTCTTTCAGGTGGGCTTGATGCTCATCAGAGTGTGAGAATCACTGCTGTGGGGCTGAGGCCACCGCAAGAGAGTTGGTGTGGCCATCGAATCTGGCGGAGTTACCTGGGAGGTGCTCCCCTGAGGAGAGACCTGGGAATCCTGACTCCTTAGCCGGCTGGGTCATTGTCCCCCTAGAGAGCCTGAACTGACCAAAGGCCCATTGGGGACCACATGGTGATGTCATTCCTGCATCTTATAGCCACGATGACCCTGGAGCTGTGCTGCATTTACACAGCCTCTTTCTCAAAGGAGCTCAAAGTCTTTTGTGCTTGGGGAGGAGACAGACAGACAGATATGCACTCTCTGGTGGTTCAGACCTCTCACTCGAGGACAAGCACGTGTCGGACATTCATCCTCAGGATAGACTACTGAGGGGGATGTGGCTTGTGGGGCCCAGGAGGGGAAATCAGACCACAAGGGGGGGCCACACAGTATGTCATCAGAACAGTGGGCCTCGCTGCTGGTGCTCCCCTCCCCGACTTCCCCTCATCCTTTGTAGGGCTTGGCCCAGACCACCATCATCAGAGCTGAAGCCAGACTCAAGTGGCTTCTAAAACAGCCCATTTTAACTGACTCTTCTCTTTTGCTTTTGGCAATGAAATATTCATTTCTTTCCCACGGTCGGCAGAGCTCCACACAGATTCCCTTCCTGATTGCTTGGCAACCTGACAGCTGTCTCACTACCGGAGGAAGGGGCGGGACCATGATCACTTGCTTGGATGGGCACTTGTCAGTGTGAGGGGAACCCTTCCCAGGAAGGCTAGGGCTGGCTTGAACTGTTGAACCATTCCATTTGTAAGGTCACTTGGGAGGTAAGACACACACTCTTAATTTTAGGAAAATAAAGTGTACAGCACAACTTCATTATTTGCCTGCCACGGGAGTACTGTGGAGTTTTATGGAAGGTTCTCGCTGCACCCGAGGGAGCCTCTTTTCAGTTTTATAGGATGTTCCATTCAGCTTGCCTGGGACCGAATTGTTCTGTTTGGCTTTCTGGTACCTTTAGGGAGCACACATAAGGAAATTCATAATGCAAACAGAAGCATCCCTCCGGGGCCCCTCATCCCTTTGCAGCAATGAACCAAGGAGGTACAAGAACCTATGCAGTGGCTTTTTTCATTTCTCAAGGATCACTGACTTCATGACGGAGGAGAAGAGAGTTAAGAGACCAAAGTTCAGGGACCAAAGGCCATATGTCCCCAGCTAAGCATGAGGAGTAGATGCCCATGCATTTGGGCTCACAGGAGGACACAGGGCACATGTGTTGGGGAAAGTGAGCAGAAGAACTCATGGCTTACCAACGGAGCAGTCGGGACCCATCCAGTTGGGATCGCAGCTGCAGAGGCCCGTGTCGGGGAGATAGGTGCCATGTCCGCTGCACTGGTCTGGACACTGGACTCTCGCCAGCTCACAGTTTAGACCACCCCAGCCAGGGCTGCAAAGGCATTCTCCATTTACACACACCCCATGGCTGGAGCAGGTGGGATCCAAGCAGTCAACTGGAAAAGACAAAGAGGAAAATACCATCACTCATGAGGGATGGGGCACGAGACACTATATACCAGCTGAATGCACCAGTGGCTCACCAGTTCCTATCCCCCTGCAAGCAAATGAAACAGCCAGGTAATACCGACGTGGTCCCGTAAAGAATTCAAGGCTTGTTACTTGTCAAAACACCAAATCTCAAACTTGAAGAGAATGTGATAGAAAAAAAAAGGCTTTCTCAAGCAGAACTAGGGTGAATCAGATATAGAGGCATACCATTCAATCTTGAGAACCTTGCATTTATAAACACTGGTGCCTTAGTGGAACCTATCAGAGCTTCTAAGCATAGAACATGAATATGGTGATACCTGTGTGTGTGGTATTGCCAAACCCAATTACCCCTCATTATTGGAGAGAAAAGTAGAGAGGCTCATTCTAACTTCACTCATACTTCAGAAGGTAACAAAAGACTAAAAAGAAAGTCAGTACAATTCATAAACAATTGACTTTCTAAACTGTGTCACTTAGGCTAAGCCTAAAATAAGTTTTCATTTTATGAGCACACACCTATTGAAGGAGTTAGTAGATGTGCAGGATAGAAGGATTGAGGTCAGGTGTGGAGATAATTCAATGGGGGTAACCTCCCCACAGAGAATCGTGAGTGGACTAGATGGGTGAATCTTGGCTGTGGCACCGACCTTCCACTAGACAGCCAATTGAACTACTTAATGGTTACCTTCTGTTGTTCTTGCCAATTTCATGGTCTGATTGTTTGGCCATCTCAATAATGAGAGTGGATATATATATCCAGTGGGTCACCTGAAGATTATTTTGAAATCAACTCAAATTGAGAAGAGGAATGAGCTGCAAAGGCCATCTTGAGGATGGACTTTGTGCACAAGAATGCGATTCCAAACTTCAGACATCCAGCCAGCCAGGATGATCAACTTAGAAGACCAGCTTCCTTAGGTATTCCTAGGAATTTGGAGAAGAGAGCTCTGCACACCATGGGGTTTGAATGGCAAATGGTGGATGGTCTCGCAGGGGGCCCTATGTTACTTTGTAGATCATAGAAATAGGGAGGTCTCAGCACCTTATTTGACCAAGACATATATTTCCTTCATTTTTAACAGCTTAGAAATCAGGCCCGTTGGCCTAGATGAAAGCATTTGTTTCTGCCATCACCTGGGTGGGGCAAAGCTAGTTTGAAACCTCTTCCAATTTTTCTCTTGAAGTGATTTGGACCCTACGGATCGTGTCATTCCTTCGCTCCAGTGTGTGCATGCCATCTTGTGCTCAGATTCTCAGAGAAGATTTTCATTTTCTCTCCTTGCCCAATGCCAGGATTAAAACATGCAAGATTCTTGACCTGGAAGTCATTCACCGTGACACTGAGAGAGCAACC
The DNA here is from genome assembly GCA_004026665.1 of Murina feae. Taxonomy (NCBI): domain Eukaryota; kingdom Metazoa; phylum Chordata; class Mammalia; order Chiroptera; family Vespertilionidae; genus Murina; species Murina feae. The sequence goes on from PVJC01000565.1 coordinate 102,847, forward strand.
CCTTGGGGTCCCAGCTTTTCATAGGACAGTGTTTTTTTTTTTTCTTTCTTTCTTATGGTAAACACTATCATGATGCGTTTTCAAATGGTGTACATTAGCTCTAAATATGACATTATTTAGTTTATCCATGCCACGTGGACATCAGACTTGAGAAATGTGGATTTGTTGGAAATCGCAATATTCTATGAAGTTTCCAAAGAGCACCCATCCCTTGAGGCAAAAACAAGCATTTTCAGTGTTAAGAGGTGTTTCTTGGGATTCCATTAGGATAGTCTCAGGAAGATATTATTTATGGAAATCAGTTTGCAACTATTTGAGCCACAGGGAAACAGAAGCTACCATTGTTTTGCTATTTATTTATTTTTTAAAATCAGGTATACATTCTCAGACAGGTGAATTTGAGTGATTTACTATTAGTTGAAGCTGTTCTGATGATGTTACTTGCTCTGGTTATAATCATTTTAATGTTGAATTCAATTGTCTTGGGGATTATAACTCCTGGTGAAATGAATCCTTTCTGATACCTTCAAATCAAGCTCCATTGAGGATGGTGGAGCACATCTGTATGTAAATGAATGAAAGGTTTGACTACACAGAAGACATTTACAAAGAGGCTGTGTAATGCCTTTAAAGGGTCATGGGAGGCGAGAGGGAATATACTAGGTGTTCAACACACCATTGCTGTATGGAAGAATGAATGACAGATGTTGCTGTAAGCATTTGTTGTTAACAGGGCAAATTTCCAGTGTGAAAGACTGACAAGAAAAATGGCATTAATGATGTCTTGCTTTGAGGAAGAATGCTGTGCAATTTGGGATCTGCAAAATATAAACTAATTCATTCAGAGTCCAAGTTTTCCATACTCTTCTAATAAAAGAAAAATCCCCGAGTTCTAGTTTTTATTCTGACCCCATTTCTAACATAGCAAAATCAAAATGTACACAAAAACACCTCAGGTACTATGTGCCTCCAAAATTATCCTTCATTTATAATTACCCACTTAAAAGGTTTGGGGAGGTGCCAAGAGCAAGGAGCTTTCAAAAAACTAAAAAACTATATACCAATTTTTTTCTTAAAAGGATGAAATCAAAAGTAATATACAAAAAATAAAAAAATGACATTTTTTCTTCTTCCAGATAAATGAGCTCACCCTTCTTCATCCTGAATTATGGTATGAAGGAAGGAAGAAAACCCACTGAGATTTATTAGCCAGGACTGATATGTCATAAAAAGAACCATTTATTACATCTAGAAATATGAGCTAACCCATTCTCTGGTCAGGATACCAGTAAATATACCCCATTGTGCTATATAATTATAGCAGCTGATGGGATAACTAAGTGTGGGCTTTATGAGGGGCAGTTTCACTATGAATTTTAAATTTGGTTCCAATTTCAGAAGAGGGTCTTGTGGCCACCTCCTTGGAGTCTTTAGCAGGTGGGAGGGACGATGGCATGTTACGAAGCTTTATAAATAGAAAGTGTTATATTTAAAAGGGGGACAGTGGTCTTTACCAGCTAAGTACCATGTGCCTTATACTACCAGCCTCCTAGCAGCTGAGATCATTAGAACTCATTTAGTCTTGAGCCCTCTGTAGGTTTGACGAAAAAGGGTTGTGAATGCAAGTTCCATCCCCAAGGATAAAAAAGGAGGTCAAGGAGTTTCACAAACAATAAGAACTATAAACCCCCGAAGAACCATGAATTACATTTATGAAGTTAAATGTCACTGAAAAATGACTCAACCGTGAAACTGACATGAAAACATGGCTGACATAAACTAACATGTCAATTCCTCACTCATTACCTTCCCACTCCCCCAGACATCATTGCACGAAACCTCATGAATACGTCCTTTCATTTTCTTGGGCAAATGTGTTAATAGTAAAACAATGTTTATGCAGCAAAAAGTGGAGGATGGCAACTATTGATTTCATTGCCACGGCCGTTTCAGGTAAATTGTTTGAACGTTATGACTGTGATGAATATCAGAAATAAAAAAGCTAAATGGAAGAAAAAAAGTGCTGATCCAGACTTTCTGATTCCATTTCCCATTTTGAAAACAGCACATGAATCACTCAGTTCATTCTTTTTGGGGAGGAGAAATCGATAGATGAGATTTCATCCCTTTGTAATGATCCGAGTGGTTTCCTTGTTTTGTTGGATGGCTAATTCATTCTGGACATTTACGTAAGACTGGTAAGGAGAGTGGGGAAGTTGAGGAATCACTTGAAATTCCACTCAGACAGATACTAGTATGCACAATCTTTACTGAAGGGAAAAAATTCTAAGGTGGGCAATGTCGTAGCTCTAGCACTTTCCTCTCCAAATGATGTATGCAAGAGGTGGCTTTAACCTTCTGGTCACATTATTGGCCTCTCCCCTGTTTTCAGTGAGTGCAGCTTTGCCTCCTGTGGTCCATTTATCTCTAAGAACTTTAACCTCTCAAGCAGGGTTATTAGATCAGTACTTCCTCCATCCCTACTCCCAATTTGGTTTTATGATGCAGACAGAGGGAGGCTACCTTTTATAACAGCAGGAAAAAGTATCTATCGAGTTGAACAAATGAAGATCTGGGGGTCAGACTTCTGGGTCCCATTAAGGGCATTACCACTGATATATTAGAACCATCTTAGAAGAAGATGTCATGGAAGCTGACTCTCTGTAGTTATTGATCTAAAAACGGTGAAATGGGAGTTTTCACTGAGGGAGCATCTGTGTGTGTCTCTAAGGCTAAGCCACCATCATTACTTTGTGGTGAGGGCTGACATAGTTGGCTATTTTGTACAGAAGCCTGGAGATCCGTAAGTTAATGGGATGGGACAACGGAGTTACTTGCACCTGAGAATGTCATAGCACCTGAGGTCCCTCCTTATCACCTTGGCAGTCAGCAGCTGAGATGGAACATGGGCATAGGGTGTCCAGCTGGATCTTTTCTGTGGGCACATCCTGGGTGGTCCCCCAGACATCGTTAGCTGTTTTCCATGGAGCAGGCTGGGGGCTTCACTTTCCCCCTTAGTTGTTGGGTGAGCTGACAATTCTTTTTTTTTTTCTCACTGGGAACGTGGGAGAAAGAATGGTGGTTTGAGATGTGCGGGGATGTTTCACTGGGAGATGGACGTAGAGAATGTGTGCTCAGCTGGAAGACAGCCACTAAACTGATTCCAAGATAGGGAAATAGATGAGGGGCAGAGAGGACCTAGGCTCTTAACTCCCTCGCAATTGCACTTGCTTCTCTCTATGGGAGAAGCAATAGATGGACAACCAGAGAGACCACATTCTGGAAGGGCACACACAGAGCAGGGTGGCTGGAGGCAGCTGGGCTGAGTTCCCTTGCCTTGTAGGTACCACAGGGGCTCCCAACACCATGGCACCAACTAACTCTTCGAAAAGACCTAAGCAGAGTCTGCAGGACTAGTCAGAGTGGCTTCTGAACACTTCAGAGAGAGGCTCTTTCTCCTGGTCTCTGTTCAAGTTGTGTAAGACTGGAGTCGGTTTATGACATCCCCTGACGTTTACCCACAGTGTTAGAGGCCACTTCCCTGTGTGCCCCAGTAAGCTCTTGGTCAGTACCTGCCAGCCCTCCCACTGCACACCCACCACTGTCCCCCACCATGTGATGGCAGGGAGCCAGGATGACTTCTCCTACAGGGTGATTCTAAGTGACAGAGACACCAATGTTTTTTTGGGACTGACTGCTTTCTAGTGGTATTCGTTTTTCAGAGGTATTTGCACAGACACACACCAGTGTATGGGTCTTAGGTTACCAGGAACAGTAAAAACAAACAGCTTTGGGGAAGACTGGAAGATTGGACGTGGGGATTAAGAATTCTGTTTCTTCTTTTCTGGATAGGTTTAGGGAGTCCCAATGCAGAGCTCTTTAAATAAAGCAAAAGAAAAGAGAGAGAAAGACAGGGGAAGGGGAAAAAAGAAAAGAGGCAGGAAGGGGAGGAGGAAAGACAGTGGGAAAGAGAAGACAGAAAGACAAAGGCAGAGAAAGCAATTTAAAGAGGGGGGGGAAAAGGGAGAAAGCGAAAAGGAGCGAATTAACATGAAGAAAAACCACACATCCCTTCCAGAACCATTTTACAAGCCTTCTGTCTTCTACTTAAAAGTCCAGCTAACTGTGCTGCACACCTGAAACGAATGCAAAGTAATCCTGAATGTAAAATATGATGGAAAAACAAAGCTTCACATTTTGTTTTGTTAAATCCTCCCTCAAGGATATTTTTCCATTGATTTTTAGAGTGGGAGAGGGAAAAACAGAGAAATATCAGATATTGGTTGCCTCCTGCCCACTTCCTGGGCCCGGGGCAGGGAGGAGCCTGCAACTGAGGGTATGTGCCCTTGACTGGAATGGAACCCGAGATCCTTCTGTTCACAGGCCAACACTCTATCCACTGAGCCAAACTGGCTAGGGCAAACTTCAAGTTCTTAAAAATAAAGAAGTCCACAAAGCCAAAGAGTTTGAAGTTTTCTGTGCAAAATGTTGAAGTTGCCTTTGCAGAGAGTGGAGCCTGAGACTGGGCTGGCGAGCCAAAGTCCGGACCTGCACATTCCCTCCATCCCTAAGCCCCCCCTGCCCCCCCCCCCGTCGCTCCCCCCCCAATGGCCCAGCCCAGCCCGCCCCATGGAGCTCACCTTCCTCACAGTGCTCCCCTTTGTAGCCCGCAGAGCAGACGCAGGTCCCATCAATGCAGGAGCCATGGCCTCCGCAGGAGGGGTCGATGCACTGATTCATGGGCACATCGCACTCGGCGCCCTTCCAGCCACTGTAGCACTGGCATGTCCCCTTGGAGTACTGTCCGTTCCCGCTGCACAGCACAGGGCAGGCGGCTGCAAAACCAGAGACAGAGCACCAGGTCATGGGGGCCAGCGTCTGAGGGGCCCAGTCGGTCTTGGGAGGAGGAGCCTGCCTGATGTTTCAGCTGAGCTCGCCATATCCCAAGCCAGGACGCTGGCCAGGGAGGTGCAGAGGCATCTTCAAATGATCAATAACCATCACCACCACCAGCACCACCACCACTGCAAAAATGCTACTGACAGCAGTAGTCACTGCCAATTCAATGCTCATTATGTGCCAGGCTGGGCACAGAATGCTTTATGTGCAATTACTCTTACCATCATCCTCATCATCATAATCCCTCTACAAGGCGGACGCTAGATTCATAGTCCTGCTTGACAGGTGAGGCTCAGAGTCAGATGGCCCAAGTCACCGAACTCATGATCGGTTTTGGAAGCCAGTTTGGCTCAACTTGAAGCTGTGCCCCTCACTAAGCTGTATGGACTCTCATGCTGCTGTTGTTGGTTTGGGGGTTGAGAGCCCGCTTTGCTGATTCTTTCCCTCCCAGATTAGTGGATTCCTATTCCTGATACATTTATGTCCCCTAGAAAGGAAGGGGGATGGCCCACAGTTGTGCCACTCTCTTTCTATGCCTCAGTTTCCTTGTCTAGACCATGAAGAAATAATTGCAGCGAGCTCCAAGTCGGTGGAGTGTAATCAGGTATAAGGACGAGTGTGCCTGGCCTTTTATAGAAACCAGGAAGGGGAGGGCAGGTGGGAGCTGTGATGTCATGAGCAGCTCCTGTCTCAGCAGGGACCCTCTGCATCTGTTGATGGGAGGAAGGCTGAAAGCCAGTAGGGACTGTCTGGTAGGAGATTCCCAACAGTTTCACCCATTTGGCCTCAGTTGTACCAATTCTGCCCTTTTAGAGATTGATGGTGGGATTGCAGTGGTCGCCTTCCAGCTTTGAACTTCTCACCTCTGGGTCGGTTTATAAAGAATCTAAATTTCCAACCTGCCTTCTCCGTGAGCCTAAAATGGGGACATGGCTGTGGGCTACGAACCTGGCATTCAGATGCCTTCAGAAATGACAGACAGAGATGCTGTTCTACGTCCAGGTTTCCCTGGGACTTGCAATGCAAAGGGTCCAAGAATTCAACATGTGCTGAATGGTCTCCCCACCCCACGAAGCGACTGTACATCTGATCAGATCACTCCCTAGTCAACGGCCCGCCCGCCCTATCAACCTCCTTCTTACTGTCACGTTTCTGTTTAGGTTTTTTTTAGTAATTAGCTTTCCTCTGCGGGTGTCTGAGTTCTCAAAGACATCGTAAACTGCTCAAACGCAGGATCTGGTTTATTGTGGCTGATTTCCTCCCGGTGCTGCACTTATCAATGTTGGTTTGATTAAGGAAAACTTTCTCCTATGTTCTGATAATCAGGGATTCCCAGGTGGGAAGGTTATGGGCAAGCACTGCATACTCATAAATGAAAGATGTGGACAGACCAATGTCTGTAGCGAACCCCTTCCCTTTTTCTGGAGGACTGACCTAAAACAAAACCATCTGAACAGCTGATATATGACCAAGGGTATATTCCACCGAGAGGTGGAAGAGGATCGAAAAAAAGGAGCAAATAATTATTGTCTTTATTCCTTGATAAAAGCCAGTTAGGATTATTTTCTTAATTCATATTGAAATGGTTTCTCTTCTGCATACACTCTAAGCATTAAAAACAACTAGGATTGTCTAGAAGGTAAGGATGGATTTTATTGAAAATCAGATGCCTAGGAAATCAGATTTAAAAGGTGACCTATTTAAATTACTCAGGGAGAAAAAAAAAAGGAGAATAGGCAGGTCAGAGAGTTCTCCCCAGTCTAAATGCAGCTTTCCTTCAATATGTTTGCAGCATGCTCACCGGGAGTGTGGTAAAAAATGCTAAACGCTGTGATTTCTCTGGAAAGTGGGGCACTTGGTGGCTCGGCTGATGTCACGTTAAAAAGCAGAAGGCGGGTTAAAGAGGAGTGAAGCTCTCTAGTAATCCATTGCCATAAGGGCAGAGAGTGCAAATGCCAGATGAGCACCCCCCAGTGGTCACTCAGCTGACCTGCACGGAGAGGCCCTTGGCTAACATTCATTCTCAGACATTACAGTATGGAAGGATCAGCCTAGACCTCTTTTCAGAAGCTGGATGTGAAATGGAGACCTCCTGTATGAATAACTCTTCTCATACTTTTATGTACTATCATGAAATCCATATGATTTTTTTAAATGTCAGGGTACAGGACAGACAATTCTGACTTTACACCTTGCCCAATAATATGGAATAGAAGTGACAAGAGCAAGGGTTCATGTGCCAGAAAGAACTGGGTACAAGACCTAGCCCATCACTTATTGTAGGATTTTGGCAAGATTACTGCACTTCTCTGAGACCCAATTTCCCCTTCGAAAAATTGTCTCTCAGGGTTCATGAAGTGATAAGTGAGATTGTGTGCTCAAGGACTCAGAACAGTAGCTGTCACCTGGCTTGCCATGAATGGGTGTTTTCTTATGAATTTCAACCTGTATTTCCAAATGGAATTCAAGGGTTAATAGTACGAAAAATGTCGTTCTCAAACGTGCGTGCACACACACACACACACACACACACATACACCTGCACACCCACCACCACAGAAGAGCATCGGAGAGCTCTTGTCTGCTCCTTCCCCAGTCTTCCCTGGCCGTGGGCAGCAGGTGGTTCCGGATTCACGTGCGGAGGGTTTTATGTCCCCCGCCCCTCCCTCCTCTTCCCAAAGGCTTTCAGGAGCAGAACATTGTGCATTCGAGCTTCTACTTAAAATTAATTAAAATGTTTGTACAAAGTGACTATTCCTGTTTCACTAAATCTGGCAAATGGAAGCGCTAAGGCTCCCGTAGAAGACAAATAAATTACCGTTGTCACTAACGACTGACAAGTTAACAGGCCCATGACAAAAAAATGACACAATTTAGTGTAAAGCTCATTTTAATGATCAAGCTAGAGATTACTTTCCTTCAACCAAAGTTCTTTGTAAGGGATGAGACGAATTATCACTGTTATTTACTTGGTGGGAAGTAATAGGACAGGCCACTCGTGTCTGCTGTTTTAAGTAAGGCAAGTCCTATCTACTTGGAGTTGCAGTAGAGCGAATATCTGAATGAAAGTAGCAATGGTTGAAGAGGCTTAATCATACAGGCAAAGGGAACTTCAAATAATGTCTCTTTTAAAAATGGCTTGAAATCTGACTGAAAACCCATTTGGAAAAGAGACTCGAAAACATTTGAAACTAGTACACCCAGTAAATTGTCAAAATAGCACAAACAATTGGTTGTCTTGCATCCCAGTTCGTGAATAATATTAGTAACATAATAGGTGTTAGTAGCTGGGTTAGGTGGGAGGGAAAAATGAGGAGAGAGAAGATGCCTTGATTCCCCTGAAGCAGTTGAGGAGGTAATGTTTGAGTCACAGAGGTGGTGCTAATGGGGTTCTGTGTCACTGAAGCCAAAACTGTGTCCCACTGTCTTTCCAGACTGGGCTTCGCTGGGCGTGGGCGCCGAGCAAAACAGTGTTAGTAAAGCGAGGCTCACTTCTTGAGAGGCTCCTGCTATTGGCAACCCATTTGGTAGACAATCAAGTTGACCTCTACCGTATGCTACACTCAAAATTAATTCCATATACATTGAAGATATAACTAGAAAAAACCCTACAAAACTATTGGAAAAAATATTAAAGCTAACTTTATTTTATTGGGAAGGGGGATATGTAAGGAAGACATACATTCTAGAAACTAAGAAGGAAAAGAAGAAAGACCAGAGCCGATTACACGAATTTTAGATCTTCTGTATGACGAAGAACCAAAATTAAGAGATGAATGACACTGGGAAGAAATACATTTTAACGCATTTTACAGAATAAAGTTTGATATCTGAAATACACAAGGAGTGTTTTCTAATCAATAAAAAGGCAGAGGAACGAAAACCTGGGTAGAGGATGTATAAAAATAAACATAAAAAGACAATAAAAGTATGAAAAGACACAGTTTCATTAGGAATTAAGTATAGATAAAAATAATAATGAGAGAGAATCCTTGGCTTATCAGATTGGAAAAAAAAGGAAACAGCTGAAAGATGGATAAGCCCAGGGTTGTCATGGCCGAGGGAATTGCTCTGTGAAACACAGCTGGTGGGGGCACAGTTTGCTACCATCTGGATAGCTCCCTGGCTCAATGCACCCCAGAGAGAAGCCTGTTGACCTCAGTGCCTCGGTTTTCCCTCCCTATTAAATGGGCACAGCAGTAAAAAAATTCTTGTGTAGGAAGAGTGAAGAAGTTAGAAAGCAGAACTAAGGAATGATGATGCAACTACAAATGCAAAGATCACCAGCCATTCCGATCACGATGGGCACCTCCGACCCGAATGGCCCCCCACTCGGACACTCAGACACTCTAGCATCTCCCCTATCTCTAGCTGGTCTCAGGGGGGCAAGATCTAGCAGGACCCCGTGAAGAGAGGAAAGCAAAGGGCGCCTCTGACAGACAGGGGCAGAGTGCAGGTGCACTGGCTTCCTCGCTCCCGATGTGTCAAATGGCACATTAATAAGCGGGAGAGCGATTCAGAGAAGAATTTCTAGAAGGACAAAAACCTCATCAGGTGTGTCAGATGTATGACAGTCAGGAGCCACATGAGGAAAGAAGCACATGCTGACTTAAGCGCGAAAGTATAGACGCTTTAATTAATCCGGGGTGAATTTAATTGCTTTAGTTAAGTGGAAATCGGGTTAAAAATGATGCAGAGCATGCTGGGGTGTGTTAAAAACATGACATATGAGTTGGATGAATCGATAAATTAAAAGTGCACAGATGTTTTAATTAAACCCAGGGAAGTTAACGAAGATCGCAAGAGACTTTTAAGCCTATGATTAATTCAATTCATTTAAAATACCTGTAGAGACACGGGCACGCCTCCATTTCGAGAGTTATAAAAGTTCTCAATCGATAAGTGCTTAAGCGGTTTTTAAAAAAGTGTTAAGGTGTTTTTCCTTGTGTGTGTGCGTGTGTGATGGAACAGCATTAATTACATAATGAATATTTAAATTATTCAGAGCATACAGTAAGCTTTTTCTGCAGCTCCAGTCCAGGCTGAAGTGGCTTTTCATTCTTATTGCGATTCAAGCATCGAGATGAGTTTGCAAATTATTGGTGTCCACATGTGTGGAAGTTTCCAGAAGACACGGAGGGTCTGTTTATTCAGACTGCTGTCTGGCTGCCCGAATTTTTTTTTTTTTTTTTTTTTTTTTTTTACTCCTCACCTGAGGATATGTTTATTGATTTTAGAGAGAGAGGAAAAGAGAGAGAAACATCTATGTGAGAGAGAAACATTGATGGGGATCTACCCACAACCCTTTGGTGTATGGGAAGATGCTCCAACCCAGTGGAGCCACCCTGCCAGGACCCCCTTCGCTTTTCCCCAGTGACGTGGTGACAGACACTTTATGCTCAGCCTTGATTTTTTAATCTTTCAAATGGGATGAGAATCCTGGGATACCCACCCCACAGTGTTTTTCTGAGGATGAAATGAAGTAATGTCTGTCCAGTGCCATGCACTATGCCTGGCACACAATGAGAAATCTATAGATAAGAGTCTATAGACAAGATTTTGCTATCAATGTTGTTATTAGGGGGGATTGTTCCACTCATCCCATTTAAAGAGACAGGACAGGGTGGAGCACCCTCTTTCCCATCAACTGTTCAGCCAGCCTCCTCCCTAAGGAACCCCTTTACTTCCCACATGAAGGTTTTCCTAAGGCACCCAACTCAGTGTGCAGGTGGAGGATGTGTGTGCCTGGGCGCGTCATTGCTTTCTAAGGTTGCTCTGTGATGTACCTAGTAATTTAAAAAGGAAAAAAAAAAGTTTCCACCCCCAGAAGCAATTCAACCTGGGGAAGGGCTGCCCTAGTTAAACCCTGGGAAGTGAGTTCTGTTTGGTAATGAGAGAAGCATGAGCCACGTCGTGAGCGGCCAGGTTTTAGAGGTTGCAGGCCTGGACCCGCATGGGGGCAGCAGATAAAGGGCCCTGTGACATGGGGGTGGCAGCAGGTCTCCATCTGGAGGTGCTTGAGGAGAGAAGTGACAGGTCCTGAGAGCCTGGGAGGATGCTGCAGGCGGAGGAATGCCTTCTGGGGCCAAGTGGACAGGGCAGTGGCTGTGAAGACAGAGCATAAATGGCAGAGCGTGTCGGAGGTCCGTGAAACAGGAGCTGGCAGACAGTGGGGTGTGGGAGGTGATGGGACATATCTGGATGAAGGGGGTGAGGGGACCGAGGAGTTCAGAGCAGCAGGTTCTGAAGGTAGACAGGCCTCCTTTCAAATGTTGGCTCTGCACTTGCTACCTAGTAAACTCTAGTTTCTGCTCTTGAAAACGTTGTCTTGGGCTCCGACCTAAATCCTAGTGGGTGGCCACAAAAAAACTGCCTGCGAAGCACATCTTCTTTCTGTCTTACGTCCTCTGAGGTTAACCTCAGGGCTGGGCTGGCATCAGGGCTCCTGGCCAGGGGCCTGGTTTGAATCTTTACAGGAATACTTACTAGCTGAAGGATTTTTGTTATTGTTAATTCTTACCTGAGGATATTTTTTCCGTTGATTTTTAGGAAGAGTGGAAGAGAGGGGTAGAGGCAGAGAGACAGAAACATTGATGTGAGAGAAACACATCGATTAGTTGCCCCGACCAGGGCGGAAGCCTGCAGCCAAGGTATGTGCCCTTGACCAGAATCGAACCCAGGACTCTTCAGTTCACAGGCTGAGGCTCTATCCACGGAGCCAAAGCAGCCAGGGCCAGCTGAGGGATCTTGAGCAAGTCACTGACCCTCTCTGTGCTTCACTGTCCTCATCTATGAAAGGGGATAACAGCCATTCTTAAAATAGGGCTATTGATGATTAAATGACAAGTATGCAGTTGCTTTGTACAGTGGCTGGCATATAGTATGAACTCAATAAAGGTCAGCAATGATGATGGTGATTATAATTTGAGTGGAGAGTCGGGGCCCTAAGAAGGACTAAGTATTGGGTACATTTGCAGTTTAAGAGGAGGAAAATGGAAGATCTCTGGTCTCTGTTTTCAAGGTTCCACAGAAGCTGGGTAGGAGCTGAAACCAGCCTTTAGGGAGAACGAAAGGAGACATTAGGTTCCCATGGTTGTGCCATTTCCGGGCCACACCCGACAGCCGTTCAGCAGCAGGAGTTATCATTTCTAATAGCTACTCAGTATGAAGTACCCAGCATGCACAGCTCTGGTGTGCTGAGTGTCTGTTGCTGGTTGAGGCCTCAAGTTCAGAACCAAATACACCATCCGAGGAGCCAGTGTGAAAGCACAGTCATCGGAGGCCCCGGATCTCGGAAAATGCAAGGCGGCTTTTCCAACCACCCAAGGAAGCAGCGTAAGTCAATGAAAGACCTTCTAATAAAAGTGAAATAAAAAGGAATCATAATTAAAGAGCATTGAGCCCACAACAAATAGCATTAAAGTAATGAGAAAGCCGTGCAAGGGGAATAGTAATAACCAGACACTGTAGACGAAACAATAACCAGAATAATAAGCTCAATTATAGGAGGACAGGAGAGGCACCTGATGGAAAATGGCACAAGTTACCAGGAAAGAAAGGCCATTTTTTCCTTCAGCTCCGAATTGAACAGATTGCTCACTGCATTGCATCAGCTATGAAATTCTACAGGGAAAGACACTATTCCCTGTAGTTCCTTTACACGCTTTCTCCATGGGACTTTGTACATTCCCCGATGCTCACTGGCTATTTTCTTAGATCCACACTTCATCGCCCTCATCTTCTCCTTTATAATGTCCACAGCACTCAAAGCCCACATCACAGCATTGTGGGTTGAAGTTGGACGTCCCACTTCCTTATCCCGTGCCTCCACCAGCGGGGAGCTCTCGGGGGCAGGGCCATGGCCCTCCTGCTCACCATGGTATCTGTGGCAATCGGCACAGGGCCTGGCTCATAGCAGGCACATATTAAGCATCTGCCGGATGCATGAGTAAGTTCAGTCCCTCCATGACTTGGAATCATGTATTCTTTCAGTGGGAGGGTCAGGTCCATTTTGACTTGTGAGTGGTTCGGGACCCCCAGCTCGGTGGGGGTTGTGGAAGAAAGGCTTTGCAAATGCTTGCTGACTCCTCCGTTCACTGCAAGGATGTCTGCAGGTGCCTGCTGCAGACTGGCAGGTTCATAAGAAGACAGAGAGCTGCCGCCCTCACCGTGCATCTGAGGGCACGGGAGGCGCAGCATGAGGTCAGAAGAGTAAATCCGCATTTCTGTCACTAGGACACATATCCCGTTGCTCAGATGTGATGGGGATCTCACTTGCTAACGTGGCAAATTCTCCCCCTGGCAGGAGGGCCTGAGTCTGCTGGTTGCCTGCAGCAGAAACTGGCAGAATTTGGGGCCTCCTGGCACAGCTGTCAGCGAAGGAGCAAAGGTGAAGGCGAATTTGTGAGGAGGGAGGGCCTCTGGCTCAGCTCTCCTAAGGGCTTTTCTCCAGAAAGAAGGGGGATGATCGTGGGTCACCGCCAGGAGATGGCATCACCGTCCTGGGTCTTGGGAGACCCGAGACTAACTGTCCTTCCTCCCCGCACTTGGTAGCATTATTACATCACCCTGTCTGCTCCAGGTTACTTCCTGTTAACACTCAGGAGCTTCTTAAGCTCAAAAGTTGTTTGTGAGTGGCAGCCTGTGACAGCCGCCAATAACCATGCAGGACCAAGGGGGTAGGGCCTCCAGCGTCTCTGCTTTATGTGCAAGGGGAAGGGGGTGGGGTGGGCACAGGGAAGGTACACATACACACATACTCACACTCACACACAACCACAGTTCACATTTTTTTCTCATCAAAAATCGGAAGTGCATCATTGATAGGTTTCACTGAGGAGGGCGCGGCATCTCACTACAAATGCACAACCTCCATCAAGTCACGAGAAACCATCAGGTAGACCACACTGAGGAATGTGCTGCAAAATACCTGACAGCACTCTTTAAAGCGGTCAAGCTCATGGGAGGCACAGAAGACAGGAAAAGCCCGAGGAACCCTCAAAGTGGAGGGGACTCAGGCGTCATGACCAGAAAAGGCACTGTGGGATCTGGGCTGGAATAAAAAAGCAAAATTGGAAAAAAAAGTCTGAAAATTAGTCAATACCATCACATCAATGTTAATTTCCTGGTCTCAATAATAGGACTACAATAATTTAAAATGTTGACATTAGGGGTGAACCCTATATAGAAATTCTGTGTACTATTTTTGCAATTTGTCTAAAATGATTTCAATATAAAAAGCTGTAAACATTGGGCCCAGCCTGCATGGCTCAGTGGTTGAGTGTTGACCTACGAACCAGGAAGCCACAGTTTGATTCCCAGTCAGGGCACATGCCTGGGTTGATCCCCAGTGTGGGTCATGCAGGAGGCAGCTGATGGATGATTTTTCTCTCATCACTGATGTTTCTATTTCTCTCTCCCTCTCCCTTCCTCTCTGAAATCAATAAGGAAATATATATATATATATATATATATATATATATGCTATAAACATTGGGAAAGTTGGTTAAAATGGGATTTACTTGGTGTTGATATAAAGATGAAAAAGCATGTATTAAGTACTCTGCACAATGTCTGGAACATATTTAGTACTTAACAATGATTCTTATCTATAATAACAAAAGCATAATATGCTAATTAGACCAGATGTCCTTCTGGATGACCTTCCAGACAAAGCTGGGGCTGTGAGGGAAGCCTGGGTCCTGGGTGCCAGAGGGAAGGTGGTGCCACCAGCCAGGGGAAGGAAGGCCTACTCTTGCATGAATTTCATGCATCGGGCCTCTAGTTTAGAAATAATCTGAAGTAGAGGCTTAACATAGCCAACTAAGTCTGGCCCTGATCATTCCATTCACCCACTAGAAGTGAGGTGTCCATTTTTACAGGACTCTCACATTACCATACAGGTGTAGTTAGTGGATGTTGTTACTTTTCAGGAGCCAGACTCAGGAGATGAGAGGTTGGAGGAGCAAGGACGGCTTCCCAATGCTCAGGTCCACTTTGGCATCCTCAATGGGAAATCAGTGTGAGAAGCCGACTTGGATTGAATGCTGCTGATAGTGAAAATATTACTCTCCTGATAGAGTTACAGGTGAGATTAACATTTTCTAACAGTTACATTGATTCCAGTGTTCTTTTAAAATTTTTTTGATTTGGACACTGTTCCTTTTTTTTTTTTAAATTATGTTTTGATTGATTTCAGAGAGAGGAAGAAGGAGGGAGGGAGAGAAAAACCTCAATGAGAGAGAAACATCAATTGGCTGCCTCCTACAGACGCCCTACTGGGGATCAAGCCCACCATCTGAGCACGTGCCCTGATCTGGAATTGAACTGTAACATCCTGGTCATCGGTCAATGCTCAACCACTGAACTACACTGAACATTGTTCCTTTTAAGGTAAAATTTCCCATGTCAATATGCTGAGCTGACTTTAACCCTACCAGACCGCTATACCAATTTTTCGGTAATTTCCAAATCTGCTGCTATACTGCTGTACCTAATTTTTGGTACTTTGCCTAGTACGTGAAAAAAAATGTGTCGCAAACTAAAAATAACCAACCAATTGTGGTCAAACCTCATGGTTAGCCATTGCAAATGTCTGCCCCCATGTGTTTGAATTGACTTTGTATGGTTTAAGAGACAGTTAGGTTCAGGGCCTCAGGTCTGGTAGACTTAAGAAATATCTATCTATCTAATATAATAAAAGAGTAATATGCAAATTTACCATTACCCAAGACACCTAAGCCACGCCCACCAGCCAATCAGAGCATCTGTATGCAAATTAACCCAGCCAAGATGGAGGCCAGCAGCCATGGAGCTAGAGCAAACCAAAGGTTTCTGTTGCAACTGCCTGCCTAGGCTGGCTGAGCCTCTGCTCATGGCCACGCTCACCAGCCAATCAGAGCAGCTGTATGCAAATTAACCCAGCCAAGATGAAGCTGGCAGGGCGGCTCTGCACTGGGAGCCTCCACAGCCGGCATAGCTGTGCCAGGTGTGTCAGCTCAGTGGGGGGTTGTTCTGGCCTGGGGCCTCCTCGGGGCGTTGAGGAGTGCCTGTCCTGGGTCCACTGCCTGGCTCCGCCCCCTGGGGGCCTCCTCGGGGCATGTGAGAGCGCAGGGGCCTCTTCGAGGTGTGTAGGAGCACCCGTCCAGGTGCTACCTTCATCTGCCCCCCAGGGGCCTCCACAGGGCGTGTGGGAGCGTCTGCTGCACAGTGCGGAGAATCTGAAGCCAGTCCGTTGCCCGGCTCCACCCCGGGTGTGTTTGTTCAGCAGCAGGGCCCCACCGAGGGATCCTGTACCAGTGTCCGCCCCTGGCTCGCCACCCAGCTCTGTGCCAGGTGTGTCCCCTCAGCAGTGGGGGCCCACCAGGCATGTGCGATCGTGGGTCCTCCGGTGGGAAACGTGCAGCCCTTCCACCCCCAGTGCACAAACCCTGAAGGGGCTGTGGGCAGCCTGAAAATGGCCTTCAGCCCCTCACCCAGGCTGGCCAGGCATGCCAGCAGATGGACATCTCCCTCGAGGTGTCCCAGACTGCAAGAGGGCACAGGCCGGGAGAAACAAGATGGCGGCATAGGGTGGATACCGTAAATGCAGCTGTGAACAACTATTTCAGAAAAACCTCGAAAAGAACACACGGACACCACTCGCACCCACAGGACGGCTGGCTGAGTGAAAATCCTACAACTAGAGAAGAGTCTGAGTCTCAGAGGAGCGGCAGAAGCAAAGTACAGAGGTACGGAGGCGCGCGCACGGGCTCGGGGAAGGGCTGGCGCCGGAAACGCGGTTCTTTTCCAAACCGGAGAGAGCCACAAGCTCCCAGCGGCTCTGAACTCCAGTTCCAGGCGAGTTTCGGAGGTCCCACAGATACCCAGAGACTAGCATCAGAAGGAAATCCAAAACG
>PVJC01000566.1:0-119402 GCA_004026665.1 Murina feae
AGGAAAGAAAAGTTTATAAATGATGAGTCAGTAGGAAAAGTGTTACATAAAGGAGAAAAATTGTGTGAGAGGAAGAAGCCAATAAGAAAGTCAAATACAATTGTGTGTGAAGGGGATAAGATTAAAAAAGAAAGTTAATAGGGGTGACCAGGCTGGCAGGGGAGGGCAGTTAGGGGGATCAGGCAGGCAGGCAGGCAGAATGGTTAGGGCAGGCAGGCAGGTTAGCGGTTAAGAACCAGAGGTCCTGGATTGTGAGCGTCCCCAAGAATTCCATATTGGAGAGGGTGCAGGTCGGGCTGAGGGACTGCCCCCCTTCACCCCCATGCACAAATTTTGTGCACCGGGCCCCTAGTAGTCTAATAATAGGGAGAAAAATAATTATAACTTAGTATGATAAATGTAACAATTCAGATATGATCAAGGCGCAGTGATAACTCAGAGGAGGGAATGATCTGCCTTGTCTGGGGTGAGGAGTGAGGGTCAGTAAATATTACTGGAGGACTGAGCTAACAAGATTTGATTGGCAGACAAGGTAAGAGAGAATACAAAGGTACAAAGGCATGTACTACATATTTTACTTTAGGTACAAAAAACAGCTTACTATTGTTCATGCATAAAGTACACAGAAGAAAATGAAACTGAAGAGACAGGCAAGTGTCAGATCCTAAAGAATGTGGAGTTGTTGAGGCAGTGAGAAGGCACTGAGGTGTTTGAAAAGAGTCAGGGTAGCCCTGCCCGTAGGGCTCAGTGGTTGAGTGTTGACCTATGAACCAGGAGGTCATGGTTTGATTCCTGGTTGGGGTACATGCTCAGGTTGTGGGCTTGATCCCCAGTGTGGGGCGTGCAGGAGGCAGCCAATCAATGATTCTCTCTCATCACTGGTGTTTCTATTTCTCTCTCCCTCTCCCTTCCTGTCTGAAATCAATAAAAACATATAAATTTAAAAAAGCAAAGAGTCAAAGAATAAAATGGTCCCTTACGCTCTGGATATTGTTTTTTTACTTACTCCTCTAGAACAGTGATTCTCAATACCATCCAACACAACCTTCTCCCCTTTTATATATAAAAGAATTCTAGATGCTCCCTTTACTGTATGAAATGAAATTCCTAGAGGTACTATGACCTACCTGTGATGAGCTGTGTAATGGTCCCCCCAAATATATCTATATCCTAATCCTTGGAACCTGTGAGTGTTAATTTAAATGGCAAAAAGAACTTTGCAGATGTGATTAAGTTAAGAATATTGAGATGGGTAGATTATCCTGGTGGACTCTAAATGTGTCATGGAAGCACTGTGGTACCATCTCACACTGTCAGAATGGCTGTCATCAACAAATCAACAAATGACAAGTGCTGGCAAGGATTCGGAGAAAAAGAAACCCTCTTGCACTGCTGGTGGGAATGCAGACTGGCGCAGCTACTGTGGAGAATAGTATGGAGTTTCCTGAAAAACTAAAAATGGAACTCCCATTTGACCCAGTGATCCCACTTCTAGGAATATATCCCAAGAAACTAGAAACACCAATCAGAAAGGATATATGCACCCCTATGTTCATAGCAGCACAATTTACCATAGCTAAGATTTGGAAACAGCGTAAGTGCCCATCAGCAGATGAGTGGATTAGAAAACTGTGGTACATCTACACAATGGAATACTATGCTGCAGCAAAAATAGAAGGAATTCTTACCATTTGCAACAGCATGGATGAAACTGGAGAGCATTATGCTAAGTGAAATAAGTCAGTCAGAGAAAGATAAATATCACATGACATCACTCATTTATGGAATATAATGAAAAATAAACTGATGAACAAAAACAGATCCAGAGACAGAGAAGCATCTTTCAGACCGTCAAACCTCAAAGGAAAGGTAGGGAAGGGTGAGG
The DNA here is from genome assembly GCA_004026665.1 of Murina feae. Taxonomy (NCBI): domain Eukaryota; kingdom Metazoa; phylum Chordata; class Mammalia; order Chiroptera; family Vespertilionidae; genus Murina; species Murina feae. Next base: position 1,886 of record PVJC01000566.1, read on the forward strand.
TTAAGGGGGAGAGATCAACCAAAGAACTTGTATGTATACATATAAGCCTAACCAATGGACACAGACACCAGGGGATCAGGGCATGAGTAGGGGGGCGGGGGGTAGGGGAGAATGGGGCAATAAGTACACATAGGTAAAACCTTAATTAATAAAGGAAAAAATTAACCGTAAGGCTTTACAGACATTCTATACAAAAATAAATAAATAAATAAATAAATAAATAAATAAATAAATAAGTCATGGAGGGAGACCACAGACAGAAGAGAAGAAGGCATTGTGACCACAGAGGCAGAGAAAGACCACAAATCAAGGCAGGCTAGCAGTCACCAGCAACTGGAAAAGGCAAGGAATGGGTTCTCCCTGGAGCCTCTGAGGGACCATGGTGCTGTGGACACCTTGATTTTGACCCACTGAAACTAGGCCTCCAGAACTGTTAATTAATTTCTGTTGTTTTAAGCCACCAAGTTTGTGACAATATGTTTCAGCAGTCCTGGGAAACTAGATCTACTTATACATAAATAATATTGTACAGTAGAAAAAAGGAGACCCAAACCCAAAGTAAATGCTATTGGTTATATGATTTTCCTAAATGGTGAACCATTTTTGACAAAGTTCCAAACAAAACAATATACATTTACATGGTAGTTACATTCCTTGAAAATTTAGTGTATATTTAAACAACCATTGTTTTCTTAGCATCTGCCAAACGTGCTTGACACACAGAGGGTATTTAATAAAAGCTGGGTGCATGGGCGATGGATGGATGTATGTATTAGAGTGACAGAGAGATTCTGTTTTAAAAGTTCCTAAATAACCCTAACTGGTTTGGCTCAGTGGATATAGAGCATCGTCCTGTGGACTGAAAGGTCTCAGGTTCTATTCTGGTCAAGGGCATGTACCTTGGTTGCAAGGCACACCCCCAGTAGCGGGTGTGCAGGAGGCAGCTGTTCGATGTTTCTCTCTCATCGATGTTTCTAACTCTCTATCCCTCTCCCCTCTGTAAAAAAAATTATAAAAAAAACACACACACACACAAATAATTTTAAAACGAGTTCCTAAATAAATAAATAAATGTTCCAAATTCAAAAGGCAAAAATTATGTATAGTTGAAATTACTTTGAAAATTTCTTTTATAGGCCCTGGCTGGTTTCTCAATGGTCAGAGTTTTGGCCCGAGGTCCAAAGGGTCTCAAGTTCGATTCTTGGTCAAGGGCATGTACCTTGGTTGCAGGTTCCACAGCCCTAGTAAGAGCTGGTGCGGGAGGCAACCAGTTGATCTCTCTCACATTGATGTTTCTCTCTCTCTCTTTACCTCTCCTACTTCCCTTCCACTCTCTCTAGAAATCAATGGAAAAAATATCCTCAGGTGAGGATTAAAAAAATTTTTTCCTATATAGTTTATAAAATAGTGTTCAACATTTACATGACCTGTTGGATTAACATACCATTTCTCAATAAAGCTGAGAGCCTTTTTTTGGTTGGTTTGTTTGTTTTTGTGTCAAGCCTTAGTCTGGGCATCATATAAAGGAGATGAATTGCTTCACGGTCAGTGATGAATCTCATTCAGCCCTGCAAGATGCTCTCAGTGAGAGCACACAAGAATGGAACTGATCAAAAGAATATAGAATTCTTTTACATCTTCTGTGCAATGTGAGCACTTTTCATCTCTTTTTCTTCTTGTCATTAGTGAGCATGGTTCAGTAGACCCACAGTTAATTAAGTGGGCTGCTTATGTGACTCCATCTTCAGTGGATTGGTGTTCTTGTCACATCCTTTTGCTAATGAGTAGTTCTCAGTTGAGCTTGATTTTTCTCTTCCAAGTGCATTTGGCAGTCTAGACACATTTCTGGTTGTCACAGGTCCAACTGGCGGCTGGAGGATAAAGGCCAAGGATGCTGCTGACCATCCTACAATGCATAGGACAGCCCTGCACTACAAAGAATGATCCAATCCAAAATGTTAGTGGTGGCAAGGCTGAGAAACCCTGGGCCAGATTATGTGTCTGCTTTGCTCGTGTAGTGACTCCTTCATGTTGTTGGCCTTGACATTAGAGAAGTGCTTCCTGTAGCAGAAATTGGACATGATGATGTTGAACTACAGGGAAAGGGTGGGTGTGAACCTCTGTAGGTTAAACATATTTTTAAATCAACCTGCTATTTTATTTAATCAAAAGTAATCTCTGGTCACACACGTGTGCGTGAATGTGTATGTATGTGTGTACTTGTGCAGGAGGGTGTGGAGCGTTTCCCATCCATTCTCTCCACTTCTAGTCTCATTTCCCAGAGCCAGCAACATAAAAAGTTTTTGTTTTTAATTCTTTCGATGTTCTCTTTCTAAGTCTAAATAGTATTCTTCTACTTTCGTTTATTGGTTTAACAGATTATCTGTTGACACTTCATTAGTAAAGGTCAGGATTTAGCTTGGGTATACTAATTCTCCTAATTTTCATTTGTTCGTATTTAATTTCATTGATTATTTTGTAATTCTAAATAATACATTTAAATCTTTATTTTTCTTCCATGTTCTTGAGATAGTACCTCTCAATGCTCTGCTACATGTGGTTATGAGTGCTCCCGTCATTTCTTTCACCGTCTTCCTATTTTCCACAGTCTTCCTGCTGTACTCTTACATTGACAAGATCTCTGTTCTCTAATCATATGTAAGTTGTTCTTGTTTTATCTATAAGTTGAATCTGAAACTTGAAAACTAATGAATAATAGTTATAGGATCTGGTTATATAAATATTGTTCACTTCAGAGCCAAGCAGTAGTTTGGGATCCCAGAACCCCTTAAGTGCGAGTTATCACAGCCTCTGTGCCATTTGAAAGGACGATATTCCTAGTAGTCCAGTATTCTTTTTCTTTCTTCTACATTGAGTTCTCTAAAAATATGCCACATTTGTCGATAAACTGACATTTAAGTACGTATTAAGAAAGATGAAAAGTGTCAATATAATTGCATAGTAGACATTCAATAAACGAATGACCTGCATGACACTCTTAGGGAGAAAAAAGGTGAGAGGAAAATGATGGAAAACACAAGAAAGAAAAGAATTTCAAAAAAATAAGAGTGCATTCCAAATGGCCAGCTTTCTGAGTTGAACTGTGTTTGACTAACTCATGCCCCTCAGTCCAGATCCAAAGATAATATTGCTGCTGCTGAAGCTTGGGCTTTGTGCTGTAACCACAGTTTATTAATTGTCCTGTTTCATTGAGGGGAAAATGCAAAGCAGACAGAACACTGGAGTAACTAGCTGGAAATATTCCACTACTTCATGGGAAGCAGCTTTCCAAACGATTCTTGTGGAGGCCAAAGTCTTGGTCTAGCCAAAATAGCACTAAAGTGTACCTTAATGGTACATTAAAGGAGAAATTTTCCCCCAATTTACTTCATTAGGATTTACAGCCTTTCTGCTGCCTCAAAAGCATAACATTGATTTCTTAAATGAAAAACAAAATTATTTCCTAAAATAGATCGCCATGACTGCTTTCAGTTATTTATTTAAGGGGAATTGTGCCAAGTATTGCTTATATATGAATTCCTGTAAAAGATTGAATTCATTTCATAATTTTCATAATTAATGTTATTCCTCTTCTGTAGGAATATGCTCTTAATGTGATTGGTCATCACCACATCTTATTCTGATATCTCTCAAAACATATTTCACTTTAAGATATTAAAACGTTGACCACGTGAATGAGCAGCAAAAGTATCCCTTATTAGTAGACAAATTGATACTTAAATTACTAAACACTAGAGAAATTAAAAACTGCAGCTTAAATTAGCCCTATTAGGTATTTGGTGGAGGAAACCAAACTGTTTTTAAAAGTAAAGTTTTACCACTCTTATACTCATTATAGAATATTTGAATTCCCCCCCCAAAAAAAGGAAGACAAAGAAGACTACATAATTGTTTGTTTATAATTTATTCCAGTTTTTTAGGTTTTGCTCTATAAATCATATTTGATTTATATTTCTTTTTTCATATTGACATTTTTATGTTATTATAAACATAGTTTTTAATAGCTACATATTATTTAATCAGATATACCTATCATAATTTACTTAGCTACCTTACCATTGTTTAGCACGTAAGTAGTTTTTTATTGTCAATATAAATAATGCATGATGAGCATCTTTGCATATAATGATTTCTCTGACTTTTGTCTTATTTCCTCAGATACAAGCTCCTAGTGGTTAAATGTTATAAATATTTTAAAGGCTCCTTGTTCAAATTGAAGTCCAAAAGTCAGTACCAGTTTATACTGTTTCCAACATCTTAAGTATCCAAATGTCTGAATTTTAAAAGTATGTTGATTTCACTGGTGTTGATTTGCTTTATATGTTGAGATGATTGAGAAAACCATTAAAAATGAATGTGTAGAGATAAAAGCATTTGATTGGCTATACATATTTTGGTTCAGTCTCAATGTTAAACCAGAAGCCATTGTTCTTATTCACAATGTCTCAAATATGGAAAAGGGCGTCTGATTTTTGCAACATAGAAGTAAGATGCGAGGAACAGAACTGAATGACTAGCCAGACACGCTGCGTTGAAAGATAGTTAGGATTTGAACACTGTACTCAGTCTCCACTTTATAGTCTAAGCCCTTTCATTGTAAATTTGGGAATGTGCTGCATTTACAGATATTTTCATAAAACTAGAAAATAAGAGAGAAATTTGGGATTGCTAAAATGTATGCCACTGCCTAACCGGTTTGGCTCAGTGGATAGAGCGTCAGCCTGTGGACTGAAGGGTCCCAGGTTTGATTCAGGTCAAGGGCATGTACCTGGGTTGTGGGCACATCCCCAGTAGGAGGTGTGCAGGAGGCAGCTGATCGATGTTTCTCTCTCATCGATGTTTCTAACTCTCTATCCCTCTCCCTTCCTCTCTGTAAAATATCAATAAAATATATATATTTTTTAAAAATGAAAACTTTCTTTAAAAAAATAAAATGTATGCCACTATTGGCAAAAGTTGCAATTATCGCTGTCTTATTGTGATGTTTTTTTAAATTATATTTTCTGTAACAATAAAGGTTGTATTCTAATTTAAAAAATAAGAATAAACCTTCAATTTACTTAAATTTTGATAGCTGAAATACAAGTTCTTTTGGGATCTTTTAATATGATTTTTGCTTTTGGGAAAGTTATTTGCTTATTAATAAACTTATTTGTCTATTAAATATATAATCTATACTTGTTTATGCTGTTTAAAAATAAAATAAACCCTAGTTAAACTTTTTGATGAGTATTATGTATATTTTTTTTGTGTTTTTTTTTTTTTTTTTTTTTTTGCTTAAACACCAGGAATTTCTTTCTTTTTTTTAAAAATAAATCTTTATTGTTCAGATTATTACAGATGTTCTTTTTTTAAACCCCCATAGCTCCCCTCCACCTGGTTCCCCCCCTACCCTGTGTCCTTACCCCCACCACTGTCTTCGTCCATAGATGTAAGATTTTTGTCCAGTCTCTTCCCATACCTCTCATACCCCCTTCCCCCTGAGAATTGTCAGTCCATTCCCTTTCTATGCCCTTACTTCTATGCTATTCACCAGTTTATTCTGTTCATCAGATATTTCTATTGACTTAATTGTTATATTCCCTGGTTGATAGGTATTTGTTGTCCCTTTGTTGTTCATAGTTTTTATCTTTACCTGTTTCTTCTTCTTCCTCTTCTCAAAGAATGCCCTTCAACATTTCAAGTAATCTTGGTTTGGTGGTGATGAACTCCTTTAGCTTTTTTTTGTCTGTGAAGCTCTTTATCTGACCTTCAATTCTGAATGATAGCTTTGCTGGGTAGAGTAATCTTGGTTGTAGGTTCTTGCTATTCATCACTTTGAATATTTCTTGCCACTCCCTTCTGGCCTGCATGGTTTCTGTTGAGAAATCAGCTGACAATTGTATGGGTACTCCCTTGTAGGTGATTAACTGTTTTTCTCTTGCTGCTTTTAAGACTCTCTCTTTGTCTTTTGCTCTTGGCATTTTAATTATGATGTGTCTCGGTATGTTTCTCCTTGGATTCCTTTTGTTTGGGGTTCTCTGTGCCTCCTCTACTTGGAAGTCTGTTTCTTTTGCCAGGTATGGGAAGTTTTCTGTCATTATTTCTTCTAATAGGTTTTTAATATCTTGCTCTCTCTCTTCTTCTGGCACCCCTATAATTCTGATGTTTGTACGCTTGAAGTTGTCCCAGAGGCTCCTTACACTATCTTCATATTTTTGGATTCTTTTTGCTTTTTGGTTTTCTGGTTGCCTGTTTTTTGCTTCTTCATATTTCATATCTTTGACTTGATTCTTGCAGTCCTCTAGGCTGCTGTTGGATCTCTGTATATTATTCTTTATTTCAGTCAGTGTTTGCTTAATTTCCGATCGGTCCTTTGCCATTTTTTTGGTATTCTCATTAAGTTCTTTGAAGGTCTCACTTAGTTCCTCGGAGGTTCGTAGAAGATTTTTGAGTAGCTTTATAACTGTGGTTTTGAACTCTATATCCAGTTGTTTGCTTTCCTCTGTTTCTGTCACTTGTGATCTGTTTCTTTGTCTCCGCATTTTGGTTGGTAGAGTGGTGTCTTTTGTCCCAGCTGCAGTCTGTTAATTTGGCTGCAGGCAGGCAGGCTCACAGCTTGGGGCGGGGTCTCAGAGTCACTGGAGCGGAGCAACCTGTGATGGCTGCCCCTCAGCCAGCTCTGCGGCGCTATTCCATGCCCTGGCGTCTGCACACCCATGAGTCCCACGTCCATGATCATTGCTAGAATGCCACAGTCGTCTTCTGCCCCGTTTCCAGACTGCCTGCATAGCATTCAGTGCGACCCCGGAGCTTGTAAACCCTTCCAAGCTGTCTCCACCCTTTCGCACGTCCATACCTTTCTGTTTTGGCGCCAAGAACTTCTGTTCAGTCTCAGTGCACTCCTCTTGCCTTCTAGTTGTAAAGCTTCCACTCCCTTGGTTCTGGAGTATGGTTGTTTAGGTTTATTATTGTATTTTTTAATGTTTGTGGGAGGCTGTGCATTCAGGTATATACCTTATGCCGCCATCTTGGTTCTCTGAGTATTATATATTTTTTTAATATGTTTTTATTGCTTTCAGAGAGAGAAAGGAAGAGGGAGAGACAGACATCCATGAGAGAGAAACATTGCATGCCTCTTGCTGGGTATCCAGCCTGCAACCAGGGTATATGCCCTGACCAGGAATTGAACCCAGGACTTCCTGGTGCATGAGTCAGTGCTCAACTACTGAGCCACACTGGCCAGACATAATGAGTATTATCTTGATAACATGCTCACTAACTGAGAAACTGATGCAAAATAGGTTATCTTAAAAGTAAGTTATTTGAACAAATAGAAATAGACTCATAGATACAAAGAGCAAACTGGTGGTTGCCAGAGGAGTGGAAAATGGCAGGGTGGGTGAAACAGGTGAAGGAGAATAAGAGGTAGAAACTTCAGGTGTAAAATAAATAAATTATGGAGATGTAACATACAGCATAAAAAATGTTGACAATAATATTGTAATAACTTTATATGGTGACAGATGGTAACTAGACATACCGTAGTAATGATCTTGTAATGTACAAAAATAGAGAATCACTGCATTGTATACCTGAAACGACTATAACAGTGAATGTCAACTCTAATTCAATAAAAATAAATTGCATTAAATATAAAAATAAAACTTAGTTATTTGTTATAACACTGAAAATTCTTGCTTAAAATGCTTGGAAGGAATGTTATTCTTAAGAAAGACTATATTTAATTATATTTTAAAAGAGGGATGTTGCCTTGGCCGGGTGGTGCAATTGGGCAGAGTCCTCTGGTATAGCAAAAGGTTGTGGATTCGATTCTCTGTCAGGGCATGTATGGAAGGCAACAGATCAATGTTTCTCTCTCACATCAATGTCTGTCTCTCTCTCCCCTCTCCCTCCCTACTTCTTCTCTTTAATAAAATAAACAGTAAAACATCCTTGGGTGAGGATTTTTTAGAAAGAATGTAAAAAATAAATAAATGGTGTTTCTTTAATCTCATGCCTTGCAGTGATAGGTCAGAGACCTCTGCAGACTTGGGTCACATACACATATTTAATCTAATAAAAGAGTAATATGCAAATTAACCCTCACTCTGAGACACCTAAGCCACACCCACCAGCCAAGCCACGCCCACCAGCCAATCAGAGTGGCTATATGCAAATTAGCCCAGCCAAGATGGCGGTTAATTTGCATACACAGGCGCAGAATAAAGACTGAAAACAGCCTAGAAGGAAGCCAAGTGCTGCAGAAGGGAGCCAAGTGGCAGAGAAGGGAGGGAGCTGAAGGAGCAGAGATGGGAGGAAGCGAGGCAGCAGAGAAGGGAGTGAAGCCTGCCTTGGTGGGTTTCACTCCCTTCTCTGCTTTGCTCCAGCTCAGAAAGCCCTATTCTTGCAGGAATCTTCCTGCAAAGGGCCTCTAGTCTAATTTAATAAAAGAGTAATATGCAAATTGCCATCACTCCAAGACACCCAAGCCACGCCCACCAGCCAAGCCACGCCACCCAGACAATCAGAGCAGCTGTATGTAAATTAACCCAGCCAAGGTGGAGGCCAGCAGCCACAGAGCTAGAGTAAACAGGAGGCTTCCATTGCAACTGCCTGACTAGGCCGGTGGGCCTCTGCTCAAGCAACAGTGTTTCAATTATAGAAGCCATGGAGCTGAAGCAAACAGGAGGCTTCCATTGCCTGCCTAGGCCTCCGCTCAAGGTAACAAAGTTTCAATTATAGAAGATAAATAAACCCCAGAAACCTGATTCCAGCCAGCCTCGCTGTGACGTTGGGTCATGGGAGCTGTGGGCAGCCTGAAAATGGCCCTCAGCCCCTCACCCAGGCTGGCCACACCCCCATAGAGTGAGGGTCCCCACTGGGGGGCTTGGCCAACCTGCAAACAGCCATCAGTCCCACACCAGGCTGGCCAGGCACGTCAGCAGGTAGATATCCCTCGAGGGGTCCCAGACTGTGAGAGGGTACAGGCCAGGCTGAGGGATCCCCCCAAGTGCACAAATTTTTGTGCACCAGGCCCCTAGTTATATAATAAAACTAGAGGCCCAGTGCATGACATTTGTGCACTCGATGAGGGAGGTGGTCCCTCAGCCCAGCCTGCATCCTCTCGAAGTCCGGGAGCCCTTGGGGGATGTCCGACTGATGGCTTAGGCATGCAGGGAATGGGCCTAAGCCGGCAGTCGGACATCCTTAGCTTTGCTGCAGAGTAGGGAGAGGATCCTGCCACTACCACTGCACTCCCCAGCTGTGAGCCCAACTTCTGGCTGAGTGGTACTCCCCCTGTGGGAGCACACTGAACATATGAAATGAGAATGTAATGCATTGAGCATCTGCCCCATGGTGGTCAGTATGTGTCACAGAGACCTGTTGTTCCGCCATTTGGTCGATTTGCACATTAGGCTTTCATTATATAGTATTACCTTCCCAGTGCCAAATTAGATAGAAGCTAACATTTAGAAAATATTCTGGTTTTATAAATGAATACCAAAGCTTTGGGATGTTTAATATAAGAAATTGTGCCCCTATACAACATTAACACTCAGTTGTGTTAAGGAATATTAAGTTAGTAAAGATTTATTGCTTCAAATAATTACTAACTTTTGTGATAACATTCATGTTAGAATATGTATTTGGAAAAAAAGAATGTTGGCATTTTCCATAGGCAGAAATAATTTCAGTTCTTAGTTTTGTAATTCTGCCTTTTAATTTTATGTTCAAAAATACTGTTGACCTCTGAACAACACGATTTTTATCTGTGTGGGTCCACTTACTAGTATATGCAGATTTTTTTCAGTAACTATTTTGGCAAATTTTGGAGATTTTTCTTACTACTGCGAAGCAATTGTGTCAATTAGGCTAGGCTACCATAAAGCAATCATATTGCTGCTGCTTCATTATCTATGCAGGAACTGTTATACCTGTAAATAAATATGAATTTTTTTCACGTTATCTTTTCATTTTTGATATCTAGTGGTAGTAATACATTAACATCTATAGTGTTTTGTATCATATAAGACAGTATTGATGTAGATACTGACAAATGATGCATCTTGCAAACAGATGACATGAACTTGCAGTATCAAGAAACATAGTACTATAAATGTATTTTTCCTTATGATTTTCTTAATACTTTTTCTCTAGCTTTATTGTAAGAATGCAATATATAATACATATACAGTATTTAATACATATACAAAAAATGGACTTCTTTACCAATAAGATTTATGGTCAATAGTAGGCTATTAGCAGTTATGTTTTGGGGGAGTCAAAAGTTTCCTACTTAAAATCAACTTACATATCCCCAATTCAAAACTAATTTGTCTTTGCCTGTTATGTTTAGCAGGATGTAAATAGCTGTACCATCCAAAAAGTTTGTAAATTCTTTGATCAACTCTGATAATAAAGTTAAAATCTTAAATGTATACTTGGCAAGAAAATTTAGTATTTTTGTTCTTAATTATTAAAACTTACTTTTTTCCAGCATTTCACTGTTTTCTCTTAGAGCATATAGTTATAACATGTAAAGGCCATAGATGGTATTTAAAGTCCTTATTTTTACATACCTGGAAGTCTTGCTTATGAACTAATAGAAGAATTTTTTTGTTTATTTAGTGGCAGTTTACAGAAAACCCATATATAGCTTGAGGGGATATATGAAAATTCGCTTTAAGAAATGGTGAGCCATATCTCTGACTCAATAGGAGATATGTTCCTACACCGAGCCTTGGGGTTTGCTAGTGTGCTTCTTTTTAGCATAAGAAATATGAGGTTAAGCACTTATCCACACTGTAGGATTATACAAATGTTTTTACTTTTCTTATTTTACCATTGGTGTCACTAGCTAGAGCATGAAGCTATATGGGTTGAGGAAAAATGTAGTGCTTTTATGAGGTGTTGAATTTTCATCTGTGTCCACATTTTTTGAACATATGAAATGAGAATGTAATTTTATACTCTTTTATGATGAAAAAAGAAAAGGTGTGCCCTACTAATTGTGGGATAAGGGTATTTTTTTCTATCATGAACACAGTGTCATTATCCTAGGAAGCTGGAAAAGTAAATGTTTCTGAACGTATGATACAACTTTCATACTTTATTTACATATGCAGTTTTCAGAAACTTGCCAACAAAAACGTACATTTGGACAGTGCAGTAGGCAAGTATTGTTTAGTGAGAAATGGAGTTTGTTCTTGAGTAATTATGCCATTTGGATTAATGCAGCCTGGGTGGTAGTTAGACAACCTTGGGGTTTGCTAAGCTCTACTTCTTCTAAGAGGACTCTATCCTTGCAAACTATACGTCTTCAAAGTGTCCCAAAAAGTGGTTACTTCTCCTTTAAATTTAGTGTGACCATCAAATAGCTATAAGGTAGTAGTGGAATAACTTTCTTCTCTTTAAGACTCGGCACGCAAATAGTTTTGTGTAAAAATGAAAATTACAATTTCTTTTAACAGCTGTGACATCTTATGAAGATCTTGGACTCTTTACATTTGGATTATGTGGAAAGGTAATTTTTTTTTCTCTTTGCTATGTCCAAAACCCAGAGAGGCATATTTTCCTTCTGCTTCCAGTTTAAAAAGACAAGTATATATCAGGGAAAGAAATTAGAGAAATAAAAGGAAATTAGAGTAAAGGCAGAATGATGGGAACAGGAAGTGGGAGAGAAGAAATCTCTTTATGCCCTTTCTAAAAATGCATCAATAAATTTAATTCAATACTTAAATCTTTTAGTACTTTTCACCCTAATGAAGGACAGCAATGACTTAGATAATTTTAAAATAGTAGCAGTGGTCTATTTTAAGTTTTCCTTATTAATTTTGATTATATTCTCTGAGTATATCCCCAAAAAGACAGGAGAGTAGAGAAGCATAGGATTAAAATTATACCACAACTAGCCCTAGCCAGTTTGACTCAGTGGATAGAGCAGCAGCCTGTGGACTGAAGGGTCCTGGGTTTGATTCTGGTCAAGGGCACATGCCTGGGTTGTGGGCTCAATCCTTAATAGGGAGCGTGCAGGAGGCAGCGGTCAATGATTCTCATCATTGATGTTTCTATCTCTCCCTCTCCCTTCCTCTCTGAAATCAATAAAAATATATTTTAAAAAATTGTACCATGACTATTTACAAAACGGCTGACTAAAAGATCATATTATTTAAGAGCTTAGCAGTGCTGCAAGATTATGTAGTATCTCCTCATTTATAGGTGAGGAAATTAAGGCCCAGAGAAATAGAGGGGCCTATTTGTCCACAGTTACTTAAAGGACTCTAGGCTCTAATTGCTTTTTCCTCCTCAGAATAAGAGAACTAAACAGCAATATTTGTTGGGCATTCATTTGTGATAGGCATACTAAACTAGTTTAGCAGGTAGGGGAAACACTGTCTTCTTCCACAGGTGATCAGGAGGTAAATATTGTTAGTGCCATAGTACTTTTTTTTTTTAATTTCTCAAGAGCTATCATACTTGTAAAACATACTTTCATATTGGTTCCAAACAGGCCTTTTTATTTGTAAATCTGTTGTTTATGGTTTTGCTTGTTTATTTTGTTTTTAAATCTAAAAGAATACTATATTTTTAGATGGCTGAACTGATTTCTAAGGAAAGTCTAGAAGGAAAAAGATCTATGTAATAGGGAAAACACCTATATTTACATTCAAATTTACTTGGTTGTTAAACTACTAAAGGGATAAAGTACAAAAGTGCAAAATGGAGAATAGTTACTTGAGGGTAAAGGGTTTTGTTAATACCCCAGTAACAGTTTCTCTTTCCTAAAGGTCAGAATGTTTGGTGGAATCATGATCATGCATTCAGTTTAACCAAGGAAGAAGAAAATGTTACCTACACAAGAAAACTCTCCAATTAATTGAATATGTTCTATAACATGACTCTAAGTATCATCAGTGTTATTTCCCATTAGTATTTCCTGAATTCCTTGTATAGCAGGAGGGTCTAAATGAGGAGCTTGGATTGTTGAGTCCCCTTTTCTAGAACTCTAGAATAGCTGCATTATCATTTCAATGTCTGCATCTGGTACGTAGTAGGCAGGTACACAGATAGAGGGCACTCCAAATAGGAGTTGTTTGTCTGCCTTTTAAATATTTCCTCTTCATTTTCACAATTGGGTTGAAACTTTCCTATTACCTTCTTTCCAGATATAATATGGATAGTGATACTATATATGGTAGGATAACATTGTTCTGAGAATTAAAGAATATTTTTGAAATGTTTTTTGAAAATTTTAAAGATTTTTTTGTCTCTAAATTGATTTATTTACTAACCAAACAAATATGTTTTAAGCAAATACCATGTCATGCACTGTGGTAGATAAGAAGATAGGTAGGTAGGTAGATAGGTAGGTAGGTAGGTAGATAGATAGACAGACAGCCTTTCTAGATCTTAAATGCCAGAAAAAGAAAACAACGGAAAAATTAATCGCCAATAAGTTGATATTATTACTTTTTGCAAGATAGTTATAGAAAAGAAAATCCATTATTATATATGACTGAAAAGAAATCCAGTTATTATGTATGGCTGATAAAAGGTAGTATTAAAAAAAAAGTTCAAAATAGGCTTTTCACACATAACTGAATTTTGGAACTCATTTTTAAATGGGTTGATATGCAAAGTTTTTTTACTTTTACTTTCTGGAAAATATTAGAGAGGCAATGACCACATCTTCAAAGACATGTCTCTAAATTTTCCTGTCATTAGTCTTGCCCTGGAGACTTCAAGGCCTCTAGACCTCAGTAACTTAGTTGTTCCCAGGATAGGTAAATGCTGTGCCCCTGATGGGATTCCTGGAAGGGTGATCTGATTCCAGTTTGTAGGACTGCATGACCCTAGAGGGTTAGTCAGCTCCAACATACATTGGGGGTGCAGATCCACCAAGATTTGTTTGAGTGATTGGAAGACCCAAGTGGAAGCAGAATGTCTTTCTTCTGAGTACATCTAATTACCAAGAATGGATCAATTGCTGTCTTCCCATCTAAGTACTAACCAGGCCCGACCCTGCTTAGCTTCCGAGATCAGACGAGATCGGCGCGTTCAGGGTCGTATGGCTGTAGACTCAACTGCTGTCTTGAGTTTCCCAGGAGTCTCATCAAAGATCACAAACTAGCAGCCTGCAGACTGAACTTAGTCCTCAAGCAGAGTTTGTTCAGTTCAATTCCTTTTTATTTTTAACTGATTGCTAACTAAGAGTTACGAAATTTAAAGAATTCAATTTTTGACTTTCAAAAATCGGAAGATCTAGCTGCATTGGATCCACATGCCCATATGCCAGCAAGTAACCAGAGCTGAGTAGCAGCTGCCCCATTTTGAGAGGGAAGGAGTTCACCAATTCTACATATTACCAATTTCAGAGGAAGGGAGAGAGACAGACAGACAGAAACATCAATGATGAGTCATTGATCAGCTGTTTCCTGCATACCCTCTCCACAGGGGATTGAGCCTGCAACCCAGGCATGACTGGAATCTAACCCAGGACCCTTCAGTCCACAGCCGACGCTCTGTGTCAAACCAACCAGGGAAGATACTACAGTCTTTATAACCTCCCATTGTCTTACACTCAGCCCACTGTATATTACTGAGTTTGAAATGTTGCTAAATTTTCAGGTTTGAGAATATATGGGTTCTAAAGTTTCCTGCTCTAGATTATTGCTCCCTGGGACAGGAGATGTGGAAAGCCTTGATGTATGCCAGGATGATATATTCAGAAAACTGTATCATTGCCTTTTAGGTAGTGCAGCATTGGTAGAGCACATGTCACGCTGTCTCAGTCTACCTACTAAAGCAGTGTGGTAAACCAGTAAAAATAGAGAATGAGACCAGATAGATCCAATTTCAGTTTTTTGGTACTTTGATAACCAACTGATTACTAGCTTTTTAACACCTTTAACTGTTAAAAATGACTGCCAAGAAAACTTTCAAAAGTATTCTTTATAGTAACCATGGAACTATTAAAGAAAGGCTTTTTTTATGTAATAATTATTAGTTTTATGTATTACAAATGGCTGGCAAAATTTATTCTTTCCAATTTCTCTGGATTTCTGCATCTGTTTTTTAGTAGTAGTTATTGGATTTTAATAAAATACCAAATTTTTAAAATATTATTTCACCTTCCATTTTCTAAATACATTTGTTCTTTTATAGGTGGTGGTGGCAGGCACCATAATAATCCAGAATGTTGGAGGTAAGCAGTGGGAAGTACATGGCTTATGTATAGATGTGATGGAAATGATTTCCTCTTTTGGCTTCTTGCCGAACCACAGGTCTAGCTGGGAACCGGAACCCTGTAGTCACAAGTATCCTCAGAAACCTTGCATGTTGTCCTCATTACTCTTTTTCTGTAGGTTTTTTAAGCAGCCATCCTGGGCAATAAGTTCTAAATCAGTGCCAGGTAAACCCTTGATTTCAGTCTTGCTATTGGGCCCACAACACACCTCTACAACATTTGCGTTCTGTAGTTGTTATAGTGGTGAGGTATTATTTAGAACAGCAGTCACCAACTGGTGGCCTGTCGACCACTGGTGGCCCATGAGGTCCGAAAGGTTGGCCACCGCTGCTTTAGAAAACTCTCCAGGTGATTCTGAAATACGTGCCCTCCACTTTTGTCCTACTCACCCCCAGTAGTGGGACTGCGTTAGTGGGAGTGGGAGTCTATGAGCTGTGAACATTCAGGTGTAGACAAACAGTGTCCTCTACAAACAGTAGAGGACAATGACCACGTGGTTTAAAATAGCAGAGAAAAATGACCAAGTGGTTTAAAAAATAGACCTGAGAAAAACAGTCACATTTATCTGTTATCTTGTTCTCATAAAAAACACCCAGTATCAAGAATAAAAAATTAGTGTTAATTAGCGATAGCTACACATTTAAATACAAAATATTGGAATTATATATGTTGTAAAGAAGTTGCATACTGCTGAACTTGTTTTTAGGATTGACTGGAGTACTAAGTTAATGCTATTAGTTTAAAAGCAGCAATTTTCAACCTGAACGCTGTATTTACATGCTTGAATTTAAAAATTCAGGAATTTTTAAAGCATGCAATACCAGGCTATTTAGTCAGGGCATTGACCTCTTTTCCCTTAAATTGTCAATTTAAAAAAAAAATGACAACAGTCAATACAATAGCTGTCCAGTGTGAATGAATCAAAATTATACCTAATTTTTCGTCAGATTAGCAAAAAATATATTTTTTGGTGTGCCTCAGAATTTTAGTAATTAGTTTATGTGTGCCATGAGATAAGTAAAGGTTGGAAATCACTGGTTTAAAGGAATATACACAGAGAAGGTTGACATGCACTTTGGGTCTTACACAAGATTGTATGGTCAAAGGAAATTTTAATCTCATATGTAACAGTTCAAAATAATTGAAAGATGACAGTTTTAATAAAGTTCAACTCTGATACTCAAGATCTGAACTATTGCACTTTAAGTATTACTCTACTGAAGTCTGTCTTTAATGGGTTTCTTGGTGAAGGAAAATATTAACATTCCCTTGGCTACATTAGTGAGAGCTAAGCAAATTACCCAGGTTATCTTATCCTCCCCCAAACTCTTTATTATTTCATTTTACTGATGTGGTAACTAAGAGTTAAAAGAGACAAACCAAAGAAATTATGTACTTACTAGAGGCCTGGTGCACAGATTTGTGCTCCAATGGGGTCCCTCAGCCTGGCCGGGTCCCTCAGCCTGGCCTGCGCCCTCTTGCAATCTAGGACCCCTTAGGGGATGTCGGACTGCTGGTTTCGGCCCAATCCCCATGGGCCAAAACTGGCAATCCGACATCCCCTGAGGGATGTAATAGTGGCAGGTGACTGGGGAGGAGCTTGAGCCTGGCACTGAGCTGCTCCCACTCATCCCGGCCCTGCTGCTCCTGCAGCGACTGCCACTCGGTAGCACTGCCGTGGAGGTGGGAAAGGCTTGTGCCCCCACAGCTGCGCTTGTCAGCGTGACCCTGACATCTGGCATCCTTTGGTCAGCTGAGTGGTGCTCCTGCTATGGGAGCGCACTGACCACCAGGAGGCAACTGCTATGTTTAGCGTCTGCCCCCTGGTGGTCAGTGCATGTCATAGTGACTGGTTATTTGGTCATTTGGTCATTTAGGCTTTTATAGATATGCATAACCTATAGACACAGTAGTGTGGTGAAGGTCTGGTGAGGGGTGGAGGAATGGGGAGCGGGAGGGGCTGAGTGCAGAAGGTAAAAGGGGGGAGGATATCTGTTATGTCAACAATAAAAAATATATTTTAAAAAGAGTTAGTGGCATTGAAGGACTTGCTCATGATCCACATAGCTAAGTTGTAGAGCTAAAGATTTGAATTGAGCTTAGCCCAATATTTCATCTCAGCTCTATTTAATCAGGAGCCTTGCTTCTACTTCTCCTTTGTAACTAATTTTAAGCCATTCCTTGAGGCACATTATTTTCTCACTCCAAACCTTAGTTTCCCCACCCATTCAAAAGGAGGCTTGATACAGTTGAGTTCCAAGAGAATCTTGGAGGGAATGGCTGAGTCTATGAAGACCGGGCATTTGGGTATGCTGGAGGAATTGCCTTTTTCAACTTAATTTTGAATTTGTGGCTTATTTTTGTGACTGTCTGGATCAGACAGTGACTCTCCATTGCCCTACAAATAAAATACTTCACTATGGCTTAAAAAAATATTAACATTCCAACAATAAATTGCAGTTGCTATTGCTCTGGAAATCCTGAACATTCATGTTTTTATTCTTTCAATGTTCATGGAAACAAATATTGAATGAGAGGAATGCTTTCTTGGATGTCATACAAAATAATTTCTGTCTAACAAACACTACTTTACGCTTCAGACTAGAATTCAGTAAAATAAAGTCTCTTCCTTTAGGAATCTGTATAATGTCATTGATTTTAAGATCTTCTTTGGAATAATTTATTTTAGCAAATACTTATTGCTTAACCATACACTTGGTCTCTAATATGAATGTATATATTTTTTTATTTTCAGTCCATCATTTTCCTTTCCATGTAATTAGTAAGCACCATCACATTTTTTCTTAGATTAGGTTGAGCTTTTTTTTTTTTTTTTTTAATCATTTTATGTAGAATTCTTATTCCAGGAATTTGGATGCAGTTTTGTGACCCTGGCACAATGCCTGCCTGCTGTTGTATTCTTTGTATCCTTCACCCTCATCCCTTGTTCTCTAATCTTGTATGTAACTGTTATTGAACAGGATTCTATTTTAGCACTTGCTGTTATTAAAGTTATCTCTGCATATGCTTTTCTCCCCCACTACATTTAAGTTCCTCCAGGGCAAGGATTATATCTCATTTCTCTTTGTACTCCCAGAATCTAGCACAATACCTGAGGCTTGATGAACCTTTGTTGAACTGATTGGAGCTGGATATGATTTATATAGGCTATTTCCAAGTACTTTTAAGTGTTTTAGGTATTTTTATCAAGAAGAGAAAAGGGGCCCGGCTGGTGTTGGTCAGTGGTTGTCAACCTATGAACCAGGAGGTCATGGTTCCATTCCCAGTCAGGGCACATGCTTGGGTTGCGGACTTGATCCCCATTGTGGCAGCCGATCAATGATTCTCTTTCATCATTGATGTTTCTATCTCTCTCTCTCTCTCCCTTCCTTTTTGTAATCAGTAAATAATATGTATTAAAAAAAGAATAGAAAAGTGGACCGATTGCTAGACCGACTGCTAGTTTTAAATATATGAAAAGCTGAACATGAACAAATAAAAAGATGCTAGACTAATTCAGTATTGTTCCAGAGAGCAGAGCTGATTCTGATGGGTCCACAGTGAAGCTAGTTTGGGTGCATTTGGAATATCTTTGTAAGTAAGCTGTGTAATAATGGGAATGGCCCACACTCGTTGAAAATGCTCCTTATCCCTGAAAACATTGAAACAGAGGTGGTTGGTCAAATGTCAGAATGTTCTAGGAAGGATTAGGTGGCAGATAAATAATCAGTTCTCTCAACTCTTAAGTTTGTTGATTTGCTTGTTTGCTTTGTTTTAGAACTTAAAAAAAAAGTGACTTAGAAGCAGTCATAGCAACTTTTAATGTCCCCTAAATTCAGAAAAGCAGGTGAAACTTACTTAGTTTTAAAAGAATGTCTCCTTGATTTTCTTTACATTGGTTAAAAGTTTATTTATTGACAGTTCACTAAGTAATAATTGAGACACATTGGAGAGCTTTTTGCCTTAGCCAGGTATACACAACTCATTCCCTAATTTCAATTGAATTGGAAGCTTGTTCTTGTGAGCAGAACACTGGGCTGAAAGTTACATACCTTGAATTCTATCTACTCCAGTCTCTGTCATTGGGTAGCCATGTGTCTTAGGGAAGTCCCTCCCTCACTCTCTTTGCCTCAGTTTTCTCTTTGTTAAATTGCTTGAGCTAGGATGGGAGGCAGGGAGCTTAAGGTAACTTCTTATCTCAAAATTCGAATTCTACTTTGGTACTTTGGAAGACATATTAATTCTATCAGAACATTAAAATATTTTTATTACTGGAAAGTTCAGTGGGAGGGTTATGCTTGATTCAAAAGATGATTTGGTGCCCTAGCCAGTTTGGGTCAGCAGATAGAGAATCAACCTGGGGACTGAGGCACCTGGGTTCGATTCTAGTCAAGAACACATGCCCAGGTTGCAGGCTTGATCCCCAGTAGGAGGCGTACAGGAGGCAGTTGATCAGTGTTTCTCTCTCATCATTGATGTTTCTATCTTTCTCTCTCCCTCTCCCTTCCTCTCTGAAATCAATAAAATATACATACTAGTTGTATCCGGCCACATGTTACTAAAGAAAGAAAAGAGAAAGTGCACGTTTCTAATATGTTTAATTCCACAATACTTGTGGGTATACAATATGCCCTCCCGGGTGGCTGCCCCTGGCATGCTGCTGCCCCCGCCCTGCCTGGCTGGTCTGGCCTCACACACGTGCACCTCTGCAGCCTGGTCCCCCCAGTGCCAGCCTGCACCCCCGCTCCCCACAGGCGGCCCTCCCCTGAAGCGGCCCAGCCTCTCCCAACTCCAGCTGGCAAGGTCCCTCACTGAGCCACCCAAAAACTGGAGGAAAAAGAAGCCGAGGAAGCTCCCCCGCCTTCGTCTGGTTCAGTCTGCCTAACTGGAAAAGAAAGAAAAGAGAAAGTGCATGTTTGTAATTTATTTAATTGCACAATGCTTGTGGGTATCTCCGCCCTCGCCTGCCACACTCCCCATGAGCCCTTGGCTGCCGGCATGGGGGGACTGTGGCAGACACCCACACCCCGAGCCCCAGCCCAGCCCCGGCCCAAGGCCCAGCCCTGCACTGGTTATTTCCCAACATGATAATTGGCATGCCGATTGAATTCCATCCCTAGCAGATCGAGTGAATTCCAAAATTCTTTTGGATAATTAACCGCTTCATCTGCTTCCACAACAGTGTCGACAGACTTGTATGTGACTGCCTGACTTTGAATATTAGACTGAATAATATTGTTAAGTTCGTATTGTGTGTTGCTTTTATGTCCAACAGATGGTGCTGTTTTTCAAAAAAAGCATGTTTTTACCTGTTTGTTTGTTTTTTAAACTTGTTTTTACCTGTCACATGTGTGACATCTATATAATGTAGGTATATAAAAACACGCGCGTATTCTATTACAACGTTGCATCAAAACTTCAAAGCAATTGGTGAAGAACTTTCGGAAATTTGAGATTTTGAACAAACAAACATTTACATTTTTATTTATATAGATTTAGAAAAAAAATAATTTGGGAAGGAGACAACCAAGATGGCGGCATAGATAAACACCTGAATTTGCTGCCACACGCAACCACATTAAAACTACAACTAAAAGACAAAACAAATATCCTCCAGAACCATGGGAAGGCTGGCTGAATGGAAATTCTACAACTAGAAGGAAAGAGAAAAGTGCATTGAGTCCGGTAGGAGGTGCAGAGGTGTGGAAGTGTGGAGGTATGGAGGCACGCATGAAAGGGGCTGACAGCTGGGTATGCTGTTGTCTTTTTCAATCAGGAGGGACATATAAGCTCCCAATTGCTCTGAACTCCAGGTCCAGGCGAGAATTTGGGAACTCAGACTCATATGGAGAGAATCTGGACTGTCTGGCATCAGGCCAGAATGTGAGGGCGTCTTTCTTGTAGAGGTACTTGCAGTATTTACTGTTCCTACATGGGACCGGCGGGACACAGATCCTGGAACCGCTCTGAGACAGAGCAGACAGGCAGCCATTGTGGTTTGCTCTGTCCTGGTGATTTCCTGAGATCATGCCCATCCAATTTACATCCCCATCCAAGCTGTGTACAGAGGCCTGTGCATATGAATGGCCTGGCCTTTTTCTGCCTAAAAACCTGGGCAGACTTAGTGAGCGCCAGAGCCACACTGAAGCAAGTTCTGCCCCATAAGGGTGTCTCCAGCTCAGATGTTCTCCCACTGTAGACACAACTGGTCCTCACAGCCAACTGGCCTGGAGGTCAGTTCCTCTCAGTGATGCCAACAGCAATCAAGGCTTAACTACAATAAGACTGTGCACACAGCCCATAAAGGGGTGCACCAAGAGTGTCCACCTCAGATAATTAAGGAGGCTGAGCCACTGGGCCCTTTAGCTCACCCTGCACACAAAGCCACTCTATTAACACAGGGAAGCAGCCAAAATGTGGAGACAAAGAAATAGGTCATAAATGAGAGAAATGGAGGAAAGCAAACTACTGGATATAGAGTTCAAAACCACAGTTATAAGGTTACTCAAAAATCTTCTAGAAACCTCCGAGAAATATAGTGAGACCCTTGAGGATATGAAAAAGGACCAATTAGAAATTAAGCATACACAGACTGAAATAAAGAATAATATACAGAGATCCAATAGCAGATTAGAGGATCCCAAGAATCAAATCAAAGATTTGGAATATGAAGAAGCAAAAAAAAACACCCAACTTGGAAAAGCAAAAGGAAAAAAGAATACAAAAATATGAAATTAGAGCAAGGAGCCTCTTGGACAACTTCAAGCGTACTAACATCCGAATTATAGGGGTGCCAGAAGAAGAGAGAAAGCAAGATATTGAAAACCACTTTGAAGAAATAATGACAGAAAACTTCCCCTACCTTGTGAAAGAAATAGACTTACAAGTCCAGGAAGTGAAGAGAATCCCAAACAAGAGGAATCCAAAGAGGACCACACCAAGACACATCATAATTAAAATGTCAAGGGCAAAAGACAAAGAGAGAATATTAAAAGCAGCAAGAGAAAAACAGTGAGTTACCTACAAGGGAGCACCCATACGACTCTCAGCTGATTTCTCAACAGAAGCTATGCAGGCCAGAAGGGAGAGGCAAGAAGTATTCAAAGTGATGAATAGCAAGAACCTACAACCAAGATTACTTTACCCAGCAAAGTTATTATTCAGAATTGAAGGTCAGATAAAGAGTTTCACAGACAAGAAAAAGCTAAAGGAGTTCATCACCACCAAACCAGGATTATATGAAATGTTGAAGGGTATTCTTTAAGAAGAAGAAGAAAAAGGTAAAGATAAAAATTATGAACAACAAATACATATCTATTAAAAAATGAATCTAAAAATCAAGTGAATAAGAAATCTGATGAACAGAATAAACTGGTGAATATAATAGAACCAGAGGCATAGAAAGGGAGTGGACTGACAATTCTCAGGGGGAAGGGGATGTGGGGTGTGTGGGAAGAGACTGGACAAAAATTGTACAGCTATAGATGAGGACAATGAGGGGGATAAGAGCAGGGGAGGGTTGGGAACTGGGAGGAGGGGAGCTATGGGGGGAAAAAGAGGTACAACTGTAATAATTTGAACAATAAAGATTTATTTAAAAAATAATACAATAAAAAAAGAAGATTCTTACTTTAAAAAAATAATAATTTGGTGTTTTATTAGTTATCTTTAACAAATCAGCAACTATTGGTCTAAAAGCTCTCATAGATGCTGTTTCTTGTCAGAAAAGGAGAATCTCAGTTCTTGGAGTTTTAGGGAAGCCGTTGAGCCTAGGAGGGTAATGACTAGGAGCTCCAGTCTGAAGAAGTAGTTCACTGATTGATGTACGCTGGGTCTGTGTAAGTCCTAAGCAGCTAGACCATATATGTGTGAGAAGAAACACTTATTTAGGAGGATCTTTAATATGTTGTGCATATGACTTAGTTAATGTTATTTCTACAAAGTGGATTTTTTATTAATTTAGAAATTCATTGGATACTTATAATATAAAGTGTGTAGCATCAGATTGAATTTGTATACTTCTTCCATGCCTATTTGCCTATAACATAATTCAGATAGCATTTTTTTTTTAAAAGAAAGGATGTTCTATAATAGCCTGTTAGTATAAATGGCCTGAGTTTTTGCAGTGATTGTTTAGAACTGAAAAATAATATAATAGCTCCTACCTAGGTCAAGTGTTCCACTAGTCACTTTAATTATACTTATCACAACTCTTCAAGGTAGATGATATGAGCCTTGTTTTATAGAGGCAGAGATGTGCTCAGGGGGTATAAGTGACTTGCTTACCTTTACCCCTTAATCAAGCCAGGACTGAAACCCCACTCTGTCCGTCTATTTCTAAAACCTTAATTCTTTCTGCTATGATATAATTAATGTTTGAAAAGCTGTGAAAAGATTAAATGTCGAGGATTTTAAAATCTCCTTGGGGACAGGAACTATGTGTTTTCATAACCTGACCTAGTTTCTGGTAAAGGAACTCAATAAATAATATTTGTTGAGTGAATGAGACAGTTAAAAAAAGTTCTACTTAAAAGCCTGAGATTTTGCCTCAAAGAGTCAATTTTATATACTATATAAATGATATAAAGAGACTTGAAAGCCCATTGAATGATTTGTAATTTAGAACTATTTAAACATTAAAAGGTCAAATGTATTAAGGAGAGTTAGATTTTATGTAAAATAGAAAATAAGGTATTTTGAAATCTGTTTTCAGATCAGGTAATTATGTCTTAGATTAATACTGCCTGACTCTTTCATTCTTTGTAATATTTAAACATGTCTTAGTTTTCTTGGGATTCTATGCCCCGGATGAATCTATACGGTAAATGGAACAGAGAGACACTTAACCAGCAAAATGAAGACCCAATTTATTCCCTTCGTCTCCAGATTCCATAACTCTAGGTAACTCGCTCATTGACTTACACACTTAGTATCTAGCACATAGTAGGCATTTAGTAAGTAAGACTCATTATAGGAAGAAAGAAAGAAGACATGGAGGACAAGAAGGAAAAGTGATTGACCTGGCATGATACTCCTTTAGGAGGAAAAGAGAGTTAATCCACTGGGAAGAGAAGACACAGAATATATTAGTGAACATATAGTTTCTTTAGGAAAGAATCTACTGTCAGAACTTCACAGAAAATCTTGTTTCCCCCAAGACCAATCAGGCACCAAATATGTTATTGGGCACTAATGTGTCCTAACAAATTTTGTGGGGGAAAAATCTGGTTTTGAATAATCTCTAAACTTTATGATAGAAAAAAATGTGACTCACTAAACTTAGTGCTTTTATTCCAAGGTTATTGGAACCCTTGCCTTTGGAAAATGGAGAGCCATATAGTAAAATACTACTGAAAAGTAATTCCTGATCTCTTCCCAACACTAATGAATTAGGGGCCTGAAGTAGGCTAGAGCCAGAGATAGCCCCCAGCGCCCATTTCCTCAGGAGCCTGAGCGGTGTTTGCCGAGAGTCATTGCTGTTGGGACACAAAGTAAGAAAAATGTCTGGAAGTTTTAATATTTAATGCTGTTATGGGCAAGAGAACTCTGGCTTAGAGTTTAAATTTAGTATACTACTAGTAAAAGGATTAAGAACTGTAATAGCAAATAAGTATAGGTACTTCCCACATAGTTCCTCTAACTGTGTTGCATAATGAAGTTCTTAAGAACCAAGGTAAGTAGTTACATGGTTTTTTAATTCATTTGAACTCCTGAGATAGAACACCCGGTAGGCTAAAATATCCCTGCAAATCAAATGGTAAACTCCAAATCATCGTTAGTCAAGCTAGAGAAAGTCTATTAACTATGAACTCTTACAAGTACATGATAAAAGTTAATTGATGTTATTACTGGTTTCATATCTTGCCCAACTCAAAATGTGGAAAGGTGAGTGGCTCCAAAGCATATGTTAAATTCTTATTTTACTCTTAAAAATGTGAAGGACTGCTATGGATGGCATATTCTTTCCTTAGTTCTCTAAAGCCCCAAACCTTTAAAGGAGATTAAAGGTTGAATTACTGCTGCATATTGTGAAAGGAAAACCCTAAGCATTAGTAGTCTTACTGAGACCTCCTGAAATAGTAGATTGACCCAGCTTCTCTTGTCTGTCACAAATCCCACTAACCTTATTCTGGCAGCCTCAATTAACACCTCAGTTTGGGAATCTAAGTTTTAAGAGAAACTCAGCAGCCCTTTTATTCCTCAGGCAGCCTAGTTACTAAATCTCATTCAGAAAAAGAAAGGCATAAATAAGGTCATTTTCAGTTGAGAACTATAAACATTTTAAATTCTCAGTGTTTTTCAAATTTATGATTTAATATTAGGTAATTCTGAAACTATTTGGCCTTTTTTTTTCATTTTCTTTTTTTCTTTTGGTAGAATAGTGATGGTTTTTAGATGTACTATTTTGTATTGTCTCATGGGAAACTATGATTGGGTGCGCTGTTACAATGCCATCTGCTGGCAACATCATCTGTATTCAAACTGCAGCTTTATTGAGCCTCAATATTGTTCAGAAATTCTACGAAGTACTTAGGGGAGAGAGAGGAAATTTGGAATGAATCTTTTTCACAAGTACTTCCTGTAGCAATATTTACTGGTAACATGTCACTTTAAAAAGGTTTAATAATAATGCATTTCTTAGTACTAATTTTTATTTTTAGGGGTTTTAGAATAGTGAATATTCCGGTCACTTTTTATTCAAATTTAAGATCTTGATAACGGTAAAACAAAGTTAAAATTTTTTTTAGGGTTATGGGGGGAAGTTCCTCCATATATTGTGATTTTCATTTGTACACAAATTAGGGAAATGACATTGTTATCAGGGTTTTAAAAAAAATCCTTGCCTTGGCTGATATGGCTCAGTTGGTTGAGCGTCAGGAGTCTCGTGCACTGAAGGGTCACTGGTCTGACTCCCAGTCAGGGCACATACCAGGTTGCAGGTTCTATCCCCATCAGGGTGCATGGGCAGAAGGCAACTGATTGATATTTCTCTCTCACATAGATGTTTTTCTCTCTCTCCTTCTCCCTTCTTCTCTCTAAAATCAATTAAAAATATTTTTAAAAAACAATTGAGGCAAGATACATCATCAGCATTTTTTAAAAAGTCCTTTTTTAAAAAAGAGAAAGATTGTGTTTGTGTTCTATTTTGAGTAGGGATAGATTTTCAGTGGCATTTGAACATTTAATAGAAACACCTGGTTAATAAGAAATACATGTTGAATATAATAAACTAGTTGCAATCTGTGACTAAAAATATGTTTGAAGTAAAATTGAACCTCTTTTAGACATAAGCAAAGTTATTATTTCCTCCCATAGTACATCTGTTTAGGGCTGGCTGACTAATCCTTTAAGAAGTTGCTGAACTTCCTCCAAGTGCTGAAAACCTAATTCTGTTTTAAAAATAGCTGTGTGTAATTTTATCTTCATATGTGTATTTTAAGTGTTTAACAAAAAGGTAATTATTTTTGTAAACTAATGATTTCTTAGACCCAAACTCCAACTGAGGCTGTGTGTGTGTGTGTGTGTGTGTGTGTGTGTGTTTAAAGGAGTCCTGGGAAGAAGGGAAGTGGGGTTGGTTTTCATTTCAATTTTTTAAAATTTCAATATAGTGTTAACGTAAACGGGCATTTTCCTGCCAAATCGCATCGTAACGGGAAGAAAGAAATCCAATAACGATCTGACTTTGCAAAGTCTATCTGAGTTGACTTGCACATTTTCCTTGTTGTTTAAATGCCAGGCTCTCCATATTTGATGGCTGTCTCTACTCATCGTTTTTGGAAAAAACTCATCTCTCGTGCTTTGGTATAAAAAGCGATATGACGAGTTTACTCGTTTCCCACAAACAATTTAATAGTGTTAATATCTCACACATGTGAAAATAGGAAACTTCCTTTTCTGAACTAGAACAATAGTTGTTGATACAG
Source organism: Murina feae (assembly GCA_004026665.1). Lineage (NCBI taxonomy): Eukaryota > Metazoa > Chordata > Mammalia > Chiroptera > Vespertilionidae > Murina > Murina feae. The sequence goes on from PVJC01000566.1 coordinate 29,060, forward strand.
TAGAATCATAGTGGCAGAGTCCTATCCATAGTGCCCTATTAGGTAGAGTCCTACTCATGAAACTCATTAGCTTGTCTGAGGAATCTTGTACTGATTACTTCACTAAACCACAAAAATGAAATGAATTATGCTGAAAATACATTTCAATGTGAAATGAACATTATAAGTGATCTTACTAGTAAAGCTTCTAACTAATTTTCTATGTTGTTTAAATTCTTTAATTTCTTTGAACCCAAATGTTAAACACAACATTCAGACACAATTTATTGTTTAAATGCTGATGATAAAAGAAAAAAGAACAGTCCTGGGCAGTGGTTCTCTTGACTTTCTTTCTCTTTGCTGTGGTGGATGTCTTTCTTCACTTTGTGCCCGAACTTTCCCAGAGCAGAGTAGTTAAGTGCAAGTTTCTCAAGCCATACTGGCTGCCCCCACCATCGCTAGCTTGGGCAAGTTACTGCTTTGTGCCTCCATTTCTTCATCTGTGAAATAAATAATATCTGCCTTTCAGGTCTGTGCGGAAGGTTAAGCGAGGAAATAACTTACAGGGCACTCAGAATACAGTCAGGCATACACTAGGCACCCCAAACCAAAAACGTTTGCTGTTCTCATACTTCTCCCTTTCCCCTCTCCTGTTTCTGACGTCACTCCTCTTAACGTCCATGCTGCCAACTCATGTGTTTCTCTTTATGATTAGACAACCAATATTAATACCTTTCCACTTGCTATGGCCTAATCAAATTTTACCCCATTTTAGTCATTTCTTAATATAAGAGTTACTTTTCCCACATGGTTTTTAAAGAATACTTTCAACTTCTGTGTTTTGATTAGGTTCACAGATTTTTTGAATTTTCTTTCCAGGGTAGTTTCCATGAAATGAATTCTATTAGTTATGTTTAAAATGAATGAGAAAAGAATACCTATTTAGTTAATGTGGTGAAACGAAATGATTTGTAATGGTTGAATACCTGTCATCAAGGTATGTCTTCTAGCACTAATTCTGGCTTTGGTAGTATGTAGGCCAGAACGAGTTAACTGTAACCGTGGTACTTACAGATGACCCTGTTACAGCTATTAATTTAGATTACAATATTGGTGTGTCTTGTATTAGGAGTGTATGCTATGTATCAATGTCAACAAATATCACTTACAAATTCTTGCTTATGACCTGTCTCTAAGATGGCTTTAAACACTTCCTTATGCCATTAATAGAAGACACAAGACAAAAGGTATGACAGGCAGCTTTTTGATCGAGTGAATCTTTTGGTTAAAAATTAATGGATATGTGAACTCTTATTAATATCATATCTTTACTAGTAATTTTTTTCCAGTTTACTTTACTGAGCTGATAGTTCTTTTATGTGAATCTAATGAAGATGTTTTTTCTAACTTAATGTATATTCTTGTTTCCTTTCTGTATTACATATAATATATTAAGGTGCTAGTCCTTGTGTGAAAGTTTACTTGTAGTTAAGAAAAAATAATTTAGTGGAAAGTATAGTGTCTTTCTTTGTTTTGCTTGCTTAGTCATGAGTTCTGTGGTTCTGTAGTTCTTAAAACAAGCACCAGCAGTTTCTCAGAAGCAGTATTTTGCCTGTCTTATCATATATTTATATCTTGTATGCTGAGATCTTTTTTTGAGAGAGAAATGTTTATATTTCTTGAAATATACATGATTCTTCAGACTGGAATCTAATGAAATAGGACACCCATTTGAAAACCAAAGAGTTAAGGCTACAACAGAGGATAAAAGTGATCAAATGATTAGCCAGAGGCTAATAGAAATTCTGGGAAGAATGACAGATTGTGTATTAGAAAGAAATATGATCTTATATTCATTGAAGCTTTTTACAGCTAAAGATCTAAAAGAAATAATAGAAAATTACTGAAAGAGATGAATGTCTGAAACTTTAGAAATCCATGGAGTGTTGGATTAATCCAAGCAAGAAAGACTGATGGGCAGATAATAAATTACATTGTGTAGGAAGTCTGCATTCCTTATTTTCAAGGTTTTTTTTTTTTTCTGGCAAGATATATTTAACTAGCTCTAGGCCAGTTTCAGAAAATTCCGTTCATGATTTTTATTATCACACCATATGTATATGATTCTTTGGAATAGATAAAGTATTATAAACAGAGACTTCAACTCTTTCAGTGGAAGAAATTAAACCTTCCTTCTGTACCAAATTAATAGCAAGTATTTCCTTATGAGAGTGTAAGCAATATAGAACACCTTTTCTGTATTATCCCACAAGTAAAGGAGAGTTTGAAGAAATGTACTGTATTGCTGCCTGGAAAAAGCTGCACTTCAACAGCTGTCCTTCTGCCGGAGAAAACAAATAGTCATAAACTGGAAAATGTATATATGTACATTTTCATTACAAAAAGTGGTTACTTACTTAACTGTTCCAAATTTTACTTTGCCATAGGTACATGTTATTTTACTTAAAAAACTGAGTGTATCTTTGTGTGTGTAATTATTGCCTATTTCATATAAATTTACACACAAAGTAGTATATAGTATATTTTTTTCTCTCCAGGGTAAAGTGATCACACAGCATTATAATAATTGTGCAGGAGTTCAGCTACCTTTAAATATGTTGATTGAGAAATATATGTTCTTCTACTTAAACTATTTGAACCTTTTAATCAATTTCCCCCAGATTTTTGCCATGAAGCCCTGGCATTCATTTGTGTTCCTAGTTTTTGTAGGTTTAGGGAGAATGTGAACATTTCCTGAAATATACATCTAATCTTAAAAAAAAAAAAAGTAATATGCAAATTAACCATCACTCCAAGACACACACGCCACGCCCATAATCCAAGCCACGCCCACCAGCCAATCAGAGTGCTGTATGCAAATTAACCCAGCCAAGATGGCAGCCGGGAGCTAGAGCAAACAGGAGGCATCTGTTAGGCCAGCTGGGCCTCTGCTCAAGGCAACAATGTTTCAATTATAGAAGCCACAGAGCTGAAGCAAACAGAAGGCTTCCTTGCCTGCCTAGGCCTCCACTCAAGGCAACAATGTTTCAATTATAGAAGATAAATAAACCTCAGAAACTTTATTCCAGCCAGCCTCGCTGGGACATTGGGTCAATAGGAGCTGTGGGCAGCCTGAAAACGGCCCTCAGCCCCTCACCCAGCTACCCCAGTAGGGACCCAAACCCTGAAGATGCTGTGGACAGCCTGAAAACAGCCCTCAGCCCCTCAACCAGACTGGCCAGGCACACCAGCAGGTGGACATCCCCTGAGGGGTCCCAGACTGTGAGAGGGCACCGGCTGGGCTGAGGGGCCTCCCCTCCCCACCCCGAGTGCACAAATTTTTGTGCACTGGGCCCCTAGTAAATAATAAAATTAATGTACACTCTTTATTCTTCATGGGCATATTCTTGTTGGCTCTTTTTTCTTCCTTTCTTTTTTTTTTTTAATTTGATTAATCCTTCCCTGAAGATATTTTTTCCATTTCTTCTTCTTTTTTTTTTTTATGAGCAAGTGGAAAGGAGGGAGGGAGGATGAGAGAAAGAGAGAGAAACATCAATGTGAGAGGGACACATCGATTGGTTGCCTTCCACCCCCACCCAACCAGGGCAGGGAACCTGCAATCCAGTTACATGCCCTTGATCTGAAATCGGACCCATAACCCTTCAGTGAGCAGACTAACACTCGAACCACTGAGCCACACTGGTCAGGGCTCTTTCTCAATATATACTTAACCTATGGGGGAAAGAGATTATTTCTCTGTGAAACTGAAATTTTGACTATAGATCACCTGGGTTTCTATGTACTTAAGCATTTAAGCTTAATTATTTGCCTTGAACTTAAAATGTAAGCAAAGGATACTTAATGAACTTGCAATTATTCTTCTCTACACAGTTATTTATTTGCATTCCCAGTATATAGATACCTCCGTGAGTATGTGTGTGTGTGTGTATCTTTGAGGACAGTGCAGTATAAGTTAATCTTCCACATAGCCTTAACAGATACCTGTGTTTCTAGATAAATTCTTCTTTAAGTGATAGAATCTTAAAGAGATAGAATTCTAACAGGAAATCTTTTTGTTCTTTTTGCAGCTATGTCATCTTATCTTTTAATTATTAAGACAGAGCTTCCTGCAGCTATTTCAGAATTTTTGTCTGGAGATTATAGTGGGTAAGAAAAAAACTTCACATGTGTCCACTTATTTACTACTTCAGTAAGTATTTATTAAGCTGGTGGGAAGTGAAACAAATGTAGTCCCTACCCACAAGGCACTTACATATTAGGCAGAGGCAGAGCTGTTGTGGAGGAGAAAACACTCAGCAGACGTTTATTGGTGATCTACTATGTATGAAGCACTGTGTCATGAGCCCTTTGAAAGGCCAGGTGTGAGGGTGGGATAGGGCAGGACAGGTTTGAGCTAGGTCTTAGAGAAGGGTAAAGGAGAAATTTCTGGGGATATGCAAGATTGGATGGGGGAATGGAGAAAAAGACTAAAAGTACTGATAGTAAAGGCCAGCAAAGGATGGAGTGGATAAAATCACTGTCATTTTCAGCCAGCTGTCATGATAAAGATAAATCATACTGATAAAGTTATAGCCATACTTATGTGAGGTTCCTATTTCTAATAGCATGATTTTAAAAAAATATTTTAAAAGATTGTTTTTTAGCAGTGTTGTAAACATACTAAATTACATCATACCCTCTTTCTCCTTATTTTAAGAACACTGTGCTGTAAAGACTGTTGACTCATTTCTTTTTATGGGGGGAAAAACAAATTAATTATACTTTCTTTCACTACATAGAATAAGAAATTTTGAGAAAAATAAACTTAAAAAGACAGAATACACTGTTTTGTCATCAAGTTATTTTACATAATTTATAAACAACAACAGCCTGTCAGACTTTTAGATTTAAGGATTCGGTTATTTTGCTCTAATCTTTGAACTTGATCTGGATTAAAGAGCAAGTTTTCAAAATGTAGGTTTTAGTTTTTACAACTTGGTTTATGTGAAAGAATTCTCCTTAGATAACTGTAAATACATATTTATAAGGAAAGTATGTATACTTTATTTTTCATCAAATTTATTGGGGTGACATCCTATCTAATAAAAGGGTAATATGCAAATTAGGCATCACTCCATGACAAAGATGGCCGCCCCCATAGCCACAAGGTGACAGTGCCCATAGCCCCATCCTATCTAATAAAAGAATAATATGCAAATTAGGTGTCACTCCATGACAAAGATGGCCACCCCCATGGCCACAAGATGGCGGTGCCCATAGCCTAAGGTGACCAGATTTTAACATTGGTAAAGCGGGACACCATTGACGAGGGGGGTTCTTTTTTTATTATTATTACTTAAAATATTACAAAGAGCAGTACATATGTCTCTTTCCAAAAATCGGGACTTTTTTAAAATGCCATGGAACGCAGGACAAATTGTTAAAAATCAGGACTGTCCTGCCAAAAGCGGAACATCTGGTCACCTTACCATAGCCACAAGATGGCGACCCCCATGGCCACAAGATGGCGACCCCCATGGCCACAAGATGGCCGCCTCCATGGCCACAAGATGGCAGCGCCCGTAGCCCCATCTAATCTAATAAAAGAGTAATATGTAAATTAACAGTCACTCCGAGACAAAGATGGTGGCGGCTGGGACAAGACGCTTGCGTCGTCATCATGGTGACAATGCAGGCGGTCTGCCCCAGCCTACTGGAAGAGGGCCTCTGAGCCTTCTTGGCGGCTGCTGTCGCTGGGGTGCCAGGCCCTTTGCAGGCCGGGTCTTTGTGCTTCGGACTTCGTGCTGGTTTCTGAGATGTGGGGACCCGGCCTACAGGGCATCCGGCACCCCAGCAGCTCTGAGCCCCACCTTGGTGCTGGGGCCACTGGGGTACGATGAGCGGGGTGCTCTGAGTCCTGTGGCTGTGGAGGTGCTGGGGCCGCTGGGGTCCTAGGAGGAGAGACACAGCCCGCCAGAGGCCCAGCACCCAGCAGCCCCAAGCCCAGCCTCAGCACCTGGGTCGGAGGAGCAGAGACACAGCCCACAGGGGGCCCAGTACCCAGCAGCCCCAAGCCCAGCCTCAGCACTGGGGTTGGAGGAGCAGAGACACAAATGTTCAAGTGGGCCCGGCACCCAGCAGCCCCAAGTCCCAGAGCCACGGAGGCGCTGGGGCCACTGGGGCTACAGTAGAGACACAAATCTGCAGGAAACCTGTGGAAAGGGAGATAAACTATCATACCTTTACCTCCCTTTCCACAAGGTGAGAAAACTGACCCTGATTTATTTAGTGATATGGCCCACACCTTAATACAAGCACAGCGTATGTTATGATCACTCCCAGGAAGGTCTGGGCAGAATACTGTCTCCAGGGAATAACACTACTGTGGCAAATCATCTAAGAAAGGAAACAAGCTTTTGTTGGGTTTATTCTGAAAGTCAGAGAACATGCCTCCCCATCATATGCTGTGTTGTTATATTAATGATCTTGAGCTGCAGATGCTTGAAAAACAGCAAATGTAAGGAGACGCTTTCACTAAAGTCTCCTGATCTGCCTAAAATTGGATCCCCACAAAAGGTTCCCTCGATGTGAAAAGTGAAGACTGACTCCTGTCACAGGAAACTACAAGTTGACATCACACCCAAGCTTTGTTACAAACTATCTCCCCCACCCCCACTCATGTACTTTCCTAAAACTCATGTACTCTCTCCTCTAAGAGGCCTAGATATCCCGTCCCCTTTCCCTAGGAAGAAGGTATTTAAATCTGGATTCTAAGCCACCTTTGGGAGTTATTCATTTTTGCTTGGGATCTCCCACATATACACGAGGTACACATGTTAATGAACTTTTGTTTTTCTCTTGGTAATCTGTCTTTCATTACAACGGCCTCTGCTAAGAACTCAGGAGGGTAGAGGAACACTATTTTTCCTCCTCCGTAATTCTATCTTGGGAAATCAAGTCCCAAGCTGAACAGTGAGTTTGGCTCAAGTGCCAAGCAATCCCAGCTGAGGGGAGGGAAGCTTCTAGGAGGAAATCAATGATATTGGCATCAAAGTAGGACAGAGGGCACATGCATGGTTGCTGGTGGGAGTTTAAAGTGGTTCAACATTTTTGGAGGAGGACTTGGCAAAGTTGGTAGAAATATTCAAGGTAAATTCAAGAGATTTCTTCTAGGAATCTCATCTGCTGAGATAAAGCACTAGTGCATAAGCCCTGGTCAGAACCCAGGATGCTACTGCAGGCTCCCCTTCCATAATAGGAAAACCTGCTAATAACCTCCATTTTTAAGACAAGGTGGCATCTATACTAATAAAAAGGTAATATGCTAATTAAACTGAACATCTTCCAGACGACCGTCTGGACGTCCTTCTGGACAAAGCCATGGTGGGAGGGCTGAGGCAGAGGCAGTTACAGGTGATCAGGTAGACAGAGGAAAGCAGTTAGGAGGATCAGGCCGGCAGGGGAGAGCAGTTAGGGGGATCAGGCCAGCAGGCAGGTGAGCGGTTAGGAGCCAGCAGCCCTGATGGTTCCCCGAGTGTAGAGGGTGCAGACCAGGCTGAGGTACCCCCTTCCCACTCCTGTGCACGAATTTTGTGCACCAGGCCCCTAGTTAGTTAATAAAAAGTATGATATACTTTAGATCTAATTAAGAACTGTCAAAAAATGTGGTTGAAAAAGTTCTTAATGATGTTTCATTATCAGAAATATTGTGCCTTAATATAGTACTTTATTAGTTCACAAGTTTTCCTCATTCATTATCACATTTGATGCTCACCAGTGCCTTTTTTATCTATAATTTTATACAGTTACTTTTAATTTTTATGATCTTTCTTTGATAAATAATCCTATCTAATAAAAGAATAATATGCAAATTAGGCATCACTCCATCACAAAGATGGCCACCTCCATAGCCACAAGATGGAGGTGCCCATAGCCACATTCTATCTAATAAAAGAGTAATATGCAAATTAGGTGTCACTCCTTCACAAAGAAGGCCGCCCCCATAGCCACAAGATGGTGGCACCCAGACCGGCTCAGCCCCACCACTGAAGTGGTCAGGTCTGTTAGCCAGGCAGGTGGTGGGGGAGACGGGGGGCCCGAGGGGAGGAACAGGTGATCAAAGGGGGCTGGGGGTCCCCTGCCCAGGCCAGAGGCCTTTGCCAGAGGCCTCAGGCATGGACAAGGGCTGAGCCGGTGATCGGAGGGGTATGAGGGTGCCCTACCCAGGCATAAGGCCTGGGCAGGGGCAAGACCAGAGATCGCAGGGGCCTGGGCTCTGCAGAGCCAGCAATCGGAGGGAGAGGGCTGGAGCCTGCAATCACAGGGGTCTGGGCACTGATGGAGCTGGCAAAGCAGGGGTGTGGGGGTCCCCTGCCCAGGCCTGCATCCTCGGCCAGAGGTTACAGGCCTGGGCAGGGGTGCAGCTGAAATTGGAGAGGCAGGGGTGGAGCCGGTGATCAGAGTGAACTACAGAGGAAACACCTTTTCTTACCGCTCATTGGCTAAGCTCCCTGTATGCCACTGGTAATATTCTTAGTAACTTGGGTAATAAGAATCCAAAAAGATAATCTAGTGTTTTTCCCATCACACTCCTGGAGAAAAAAAATGAGCTGCTAGAGAGCTAAGAAATGTCACATCCTGCCCTAGCTGGTATGGCTCAGTGCATAATGCCTCAGCCTGCCAACTGCAGGGTCTGGGTTCAATTCTGACCAAGGGCATGTACCTAGGTTGCAGGCTTCTCCCTGGCAGAGGCCCAGGTCAAGACATATGCAGGAGGCAACCAATCAGAGTGTTCCTCTCACTTTGATGTTTATTTCTGTTTTTCCCTTCTCTTCCACATTCTCGAAAAATCAATGGAAACATATCCTCAGGTGAGGATAAAAAAAGAAAGAAAGAAAGAAATGTCATATCCTATGAAAGACACATCTGGAAAATGCCTAAAGAAAGTTGTCATTTTTTCATGGTGAAGGGACTGGAGTCTGTGTTGATGAAAACCCTTGGTGGCTGTGGTGACTGGCAGTGGCTGCAGCAGTGAGGTGATGGGGCTGGTGGCTTCCCCTGATTAGTCTGGTTGCCTCCCACAAAGGGAGGCCAGACCTTGGCTTAGGCCCGCTCCCCAAGGGGAGCAGGGAGCGGGCCTAAGCTGTGAGTAGGACACCCCTGGAGGCTCCCAATATGTGAGAGGGGGCAGGCTGGGCTGAGGAACCCCCAACCCCAGTGCATGAATTTCGTGCACTGAGCCCCTAGTTCCTATAATAAATAGCTATGTGGAAATCACTTTTGTACTTGCAGTAAAAATATTGCAGACAACTTTTATTACTCAAAAAGTTCTACGTGATAAATTTCTTTTATAATACAGGGCTAAGAACTCTAGGCAAATGAGGTAAAATGAAGAATGTTAAACCAAGAGTAAGGAGGTGTGTGTCCTACCCATTTCATTTTCAGAAACCTCAGGAAATTAATTTAACTTCTTTTCACCATAAAAGATTTCGGTTTCTTCACCTGCTATAATACTGGCAGTACTATATTGCCTTCTTTAAAAAGTGTTGGGATAATAAAATAAAATATTGTACGTATATGTGCTTTTGTAAATTGATAGCATAGTGTAAATATGTAGAATTAGAAGGAAAGAAATTTCAATAGTGACTGTATTAAAGATGATTTTTTCTTATTTGCTCTACTTGTCAGGAAGGTCAGAGTCAATTTTGAATGTTAATCTTGATAGTTGTCATACATGTGTTTTCTTTCTTTTCCTTGGTCCTGAATTGGGTCACTTCTATTCACATTTTAAAAAATGTGTTTTAGCCCTGACCGGTTTGGCTCAGAGGATAGAGCATCAGCCTATGGACTAAAGGGTCCCAAGTTCGATTCTGGTCAAGGGCATGTTACCTTGGTTGTGGGCACATCCCCAGTAGGGGGTGTGCAGGAGGCAGCTGATGGAGGTTTCTCTCTCATCGATGTTTTTCACTCTCTATCCCTCTCCCTTCCTCTCTGTAAAAAAATCAATAAAATATATTTTAAAAAATGTTTTTTATTGATTTCAGAGAGAGAGATAGAAACATCAATGATGACAGATAATCATTGATTGGCTGCATTCTGCATGCCCCCTACTGGGAATTGAGCCTGCAACTGGGGCATGTGCCCTGACTGGGAATCCAACTGGGACCTCCTGGTTCATAGGTTGAAGCTCAACCACTGAGCCACACCAGCTGGTCATATTCACAGTTTGTTATTGTTATATGTGTTTGTGCAAAGAGGAAGAATAAAAATACATATAAAATTAAGGTAGTATATGACATAACTGATACTAAAATATAGGTCTTCTTTCTCTAAAACTGGAACTTTACCATAGCTTCAGTTTAAATCAGTTGCCATTTAATTTTTTTTCTAGCTTGTTTAAAAAAATAAAAATTAACTCCCATCTCACTCATATTAAGAGAAAATTGATAAAAATGTTATTTTTACATGTCACACATGAACTTTTAAAATTATATACTTCAAAATCCTGTGTCCAATCTGCATAATCTCAATTATGATGTTTTAAAATTGCATATTTAACAGCTTTAATGTTTAAAATCTAATATATATTTGCTTATTTTGGATTTCAAATTTTTGAAAAAAATTAATATGACTAATTATATTGGTTAGCATGCAGATAAATCATTAGTCTTTAAAGCTTAAAGCTGTAACGCAATTAAGAAATAAATGATATGGTAATTTACTTAACTATCTAGGGTAGTTTATTTCTGGATAGAGTTACATAGCACTGTTTCTTCTGTGAGATCAATATGATACTGATATGCTTTTATTTTAGAGTTTGACTTACAGTGACTTGCAGTTGAGATCTCTTAAGTGAGCTTATTTTCTGGTTTGTCTGTGAGATGTGATGCACCTTTGTGAAACATAAACCTTTACAAAGATGTTATTAAAAAACTTTATGTTCATAATATTCCACTTTCAAAAATTACTATTAGAAGTCAGAAGCTATAATACATTTCCAAACTATTATGAGATATCTATATTTTTCATAGAAAAGTTTCTGTTTTAGAAATCTGTCTGTGAAAATGTGGAAGCTCTGTGTTAACATTTACTGATCTTGTCAGGGGAATATGATTGACACAATTAAGTTGTCTTGCATTTGAATTACAAAATTGATATGGGATGTGAGTCAGATCCTAATTCAGAACATATGATACTCTTGTTCCATTCCATTCGAGAATGAAATTAAAGCAACTTATAAATAAATCTGGTCTTCATTAAAATATGGGGGAAAAAAGTTTGCATGCCAAAGCATTTGAAATATAGTTTAGGATTTATACTCCATATTTCATACTTGGAACATTTTTATCATACAGGATTAAATCCACAGATCAAACAAGTTTTCTAGGAGATATAAAGCTTTTTACTCTAATTCTGTTAGCTTAAAGAGAAAGTATATTTATATATCACAGTAGTAAAACAGGAGTTCTGTTAGATAATTCTTTCTCCCTCTCAGATTTAAGATTAGGGTAAATCTAAATCTTGATTTATAAAATATATTTAATGTGTGCTTTTTGAGATTTCTTTTTACTGGTTTGTATTTTATAAATTTAATCACTTTTGTTCTTTGGAAACATCCCTTGGAAAGAAAATAACTTTACTAAGCATTATTGTATTGCCTTTATTGTCAGCATTATTCATATAACTTAATAAGGGTAAGAAATAATTAATAACAAGCAGCCAAGCAGGGATAGAGAAATTATATTTTGAATCAGTTTTTTACATTAGGAATTTAAAGTCAATCTGGTAAAGAGGTGAATAAAGGAAGCACAATGTTGAGAAAGATGAAGCAATATCTGGAAAATACAATAAACTCAAAGTGACTCCTCAAGAGCATTTCCATTACGCCATCCCTGAGATCAGCATCATCCGTTTGCTGATTCTAATGACATGTGAGATGAAGTTGTTGAGCCAGGTGATCTGTGAGATGCCATGACTGTTGTGAGTTACTGCTGGGAGGGGTGAAGTTATCTCAAACCATAGTTCAGTGCTGTGGGCAGTCATGTGGCTTCTATGATGAGTGAAATTGAGATTTGAAATAGTATAACATTATACAGTATAATATAATGGTATAAATTATAAAGTTCAGGATTCCGAAGTGCTCCTTTATTTTTATGCAATAGAGAAGAGTCTGGTCCTGAGGATTAAGGTGCTCCCTTCCCCACTCTGCCCTCCTGACAGCAGGGACCACAGGACTAACCGCGGGATCCGCCTTAGTGCTCCTCTGGCCTCTCCTCTGGCACTGCCACTGTCTGGGTCTGACTGAGTCCCAGAGGAAGGAGATTTCAGGCCCAGAGCCCTGGGCTCTTCGCCAGCTTAAGAAGTTTAGTTGCCAGGTGAGGGGTATTTTGAAGTTTCCACTCTGATACTGCCTATTTAAGAGTGGCTAGAAGATGAACGTGCCAAGTATCATTTGTGTTAATATATGTCCTCTCTTAGGACCTCCTGCATACCAGGAATTGAGGGGCATGTGAATGGAAATGCAGGGAGCACAGCTTCACGTCCATTAGACCTAGAAATATGTGTACGTAGGCTTTAGTTTCTGGCACATGCATTTTCTAAAGACATGAATTAAGGTGGAGAAGGGAAAGTTATGTTCACAGTGCTATATATTTTTTATTTTTATTGATTTCAGAGAGGCAGGGAGAGGGAGAGAGATAGAAACATCAATGATGAGAGGGAATCATCTATTGGCTGCTTCCTGCACTCCTCCCCTCCTTCCCCCGCCCCCCCATAGACACAATGGGGATCAAGCCTGAAACCCAGGTGTGTGCCCTGATCAGGAATCAAACTGGGACCTACTGGTTCATAGATTGACACCAGCCACACTTCACAGTGCTATTTTTGCTATTGTTCCTTTTCCAGTTCTGTTAAAGAGGAAGTTGTCAGCACGCAATAGTACCCATTAAAGATACATAGAGAACTTCCTCCTAAATCAGCTGTAAAGAGACGTAGCGAATGAATCATGAAGCCCATGTTAGAAGCCAGGGCTTGAAACCATGCAGAGGAACATCTTTTCTCCTATTTTCTTTCTTTTATTCATTCATTCTTTTTTTTAATTTTTGTTTTATTTCTTAAAGTATTACAAAGAGTATTACATGTCTCCCTTTTTCCCCCTTGACCTTCCCCTACCTCCCCCCCCCACAGTATCTTGTGTCCATTGGTTATGCATATATGCATGCATACAAGTCCTTCAGTTGATCTCCATTATGTTTTTTTCTGCTTTCTTTCTTTTCCCCTTTTTGATTAAGATATTACGAATATGATCCTATCCCCCCAGTGTCCCCTCATCCCCTCATTCCTGCCCTCACCCTTGCCCCTGGTTGTCCACATCCATCACTTATGCTTATATGCATGCATACAAGTCCTTTGGTTGATCTCACCCCTTCACCCCCACCCTCCCCTACCTTCCCTCTGAGTTTTGAGCATCTGATCGATACTTCTCTGCCTCTACATTAGTTTTTGTTCATCGGTTTATGTTGTTCATTATAATCCACAAATGAGTGAGATCATGTGATACTTATCTTTCTCTGACTGACTTATTTCATTTAGCATAATGCTCTCCTCCAGTTCCATCCATGCTGTTGTAAATGGTAGGAGTTTCTTCCTTTTTAAAGATGCATAGTATTCCATTGTGTAGATGTGCCAGATCTCCATTCTTAGTTGAGATATAATTGACATATAGCATGGTGTAAGTTTAAGGTATACAGTGTGTTAATTTGATACAATTATATATTGGAACTAGAGGCTCAGTGCATGAATTCGTGCATGGGTGGAGTCTCTCTGGGTGGTCTGGAGGGATCAGGCTGAAACACTCAGTCCAACGCTGCCTGCAGTTTCTACTGCCTCTCCCACTGCTCATCCTGGCCCCACTGTGCCTGCCATGGGCTTGCGCCCAATCAGTCCCAATTGTGAGAGGCTCACGCTGTGGTAGCAGCGCTCACCAGCCATGAGCCCTGTATCTGGCACCCTCCCAAGGGGAATATCTGCGGGATCAGGCTGAAACTCGGTCTCCAACATCCCCCGAGGGGTCCTGGATTTTGAGAGGATTCAGGCCAGGCTGAGGGACCCCACCCGTGCACTATCGAGCCCGGAAGGGCTTAAGAGCATGTCCGGCCCATCTCACTCAGTTCCTATCTGCTAGACCCCAGCAGCAAGCTAACCTACCGGTCAGAGCACCTGCCCTCTGGTAGTCAGTGCACAACATAGCGACTGGTTGACCAGTTGACAGTCTGCCCTCTGGTAGTCAGTGCACAACATAGCGACTGGTTGACCAGTTGACTATCTGCCCCCTGGTAGTCAGTGCATGTTATAGCAAGCAGTTGGGCAGCCTTAGTATATTACACTTCAATTGGTTGTTCGGTCTATTTGCATATTACTCCTTTATTATATAGGATTATTATATAGGACTAGAGGCCAGTGCATAAAATTTGTGCACAGTTGGAGTCTCTTAGCCCGGCCTGCACCCTTTCCAATCTGGGACCCCTGTTTAAACTGGCAGTTGGGTATCCCTCTCATAATTCAGGACTGCTGGCTCCTAGCCGCTCACCTGCCTACCTGCATGATCGCCCCTAACCACTCTACCTGCTTGCCTGATGCCCCTAACTGCTCCCCTGCCTGCCTCATTGCCCCTAACTACCCTCTTCTGCTGGCCTGGTCGCCCCCAACTGCCCTCCCCTGCTGGCCTGGTTGCCCCCAACTGCCCTATTCTGCTGGCCTGGTCACCCCTAACTGTTCTCCCCTGCCAGGCTGATCACCCCTAACTGCCTCTGCCTTGGCCACTGCCACTGTGGCTTTGTCCAGAGGACATCCGGATGAATGTCTGGTCTAATTAGCATATTACCCTTTTATTAGGATAGATATGATTACCACAGTGGTGTTATTTAATGGCTCCATCATGTCACATCATTATCATTCTGTTTTGTGATGAGAGCATTTAAGTACATAATGCAGTAGTGTTAACTGTAATCACAGTGTTGTGCATAATTTGCAAATATTTCTTCCCATTCTTTAGACTGCTCTTCATTTTATTATTTCTTTTGCTATATAGGTTTTAGTTTGATGTACTCCCACTTAATTTTGCTTTTGTTGCTTGTGCTTCTGGTGTCATACCCAAAAAATTGTTGCTAAAACATCAAGGAGCTTTCCCTCTATGTTTTCTTCTAGAAGTTTTATGGTTTCAGATCCTATACTAAGTCATTAATCTATTTTGAATTAATTTTTGTGAGTGGGAATTGAACTGTGACCTCCTGATTCATAGGTCGATGTTCAACCATTGAACAGCCACATCGGCCAGGCTACTAAATTGTCTTTTTAAAAAAGCTGCTTAATATCCCATTGAGTATGCTGTTATTGATATTTTTCTATTGTTGGATATGTAGGAATTTCCCCAGCTTTTTTTTTGTGTCCATCTTGTTTTTGTTTCTTAATTTCTTGTTTTATTTTTTTATTGATTAAGTTATTACATTTGTGTCCTTATCCCCACGCTATCCCCCATCCCTCCCACTCATGCCCTCACCCCTCCTTTTGTCTGTGTCCATTGGTTCCCCCAGCTTTTTAATACTATAATGATGTATTCATAGCTTCATGCACATATAATTCTTTATATTTAAGATTATTTTTTAGACTAAATTACCACATTTGGTTTGTTCTTGATACATATTATCAATGTTTTTCTGGGAAATAGTATTAGATTGACAAAGTCACTAACAACATATGCTACATCCTCAAAGTTTATGTTTAAAATAATTTTAGTGTCCAGCCAGCATGGCTCAGTGGTAGAGCATTCACCTATGAACCAGGAGGTCGCAGTTCGATTCCTGGCCAGGCTACATGCCTGAGTTGTGGATTTAATCCCAGTGTGGGGTGTGCAGGAGACAGCCAATTTTCTCTCATTGTTGATGTTTTTCTCTCTCTCTCTCTCTCCCCCTCCCTCCCTCCCTCCCTTCTTCCCTCCCTGAAATCAATAAAAATACATTTAAAAAATAAAAAATAAATTTACTAGTTTAATTTCAATAGCCTTATTATTTCTTTAATTGCATTGGATTTTTCTTCATGTGTATTTACTAGGTATACTTGTTTCATGAGTTATTTGTCCTTTGCATACTAAAGTCTCTATAAGTCTTGGGAAATTCATTCTAACTTTTTAAAACTTCTATAAGTTATTTTATTTTGAAATTTTATATTGATATTTTATATTGAAAAATTTAAAAAATATATGCAAACAAGGAGAAAATAAAATTGCTCATATTGTTACCACACAGAAATATCTACTTTTTGTATTTTAAGTATATGCTTCTGATTTTTAAAAAATGTGCATCCATTTTTTAAAATAATTAAATACACCATCCCACTTTTTAACCTACCTTTTCTAATTCAACATTCTAATGACTTAATATGAAAATTTTAATACTTTTTTCTGGTAATCCATGTCCTTTCCTGAAAATTAGAAAAATATAAATTATAAAGAAGAAAAATTACTCATTATTCTGTCACCTAGAGATAATGGCTATTGATTTACTGCAGTCCTTTCTATTTTTAATGAATCTATAGTCTTCCTCAAAATTATAATCATGCTGTAAATATTTATTATGTTTACTGAATATTCATTATATTATTATATCTATGAAATGATCTTTTATGATTATCCCATAGTTCCATAATTTATTTTTAAATTGTCATGGTATTAGATGTTTGTTTCCAATATTTATTATTATTTTTACCAGTTTTGTACACTCATTACTCCTCGCCAACATTGCCTATCTTATTTTTTAAAAAGTATTTGCTAATTTGGTACTTGAAATGGCATCTCATTATTTTGATACATTTCTTAAGTGTAAATTCATTAATAATAATATTAGGAGCCAACAAGAATATACCTTAACAAAAGGAAGTAGGCTTTTCATAAATGTGTGTGTGTGTGTGTGTGTGTGTGTATACACAAACACTGGAGTCCTGCACCTAAAATAGAACTTTTTTTTCCTAATAGGTCTTGGTATCTTGATCAACAAACACTATTAATAATCATTTGTGTTGTCATTGTGTTTCCTCTTGCTCTTCTTCCTAAAATAGGTAAGTCTTTGTTGAAGAGATCATTATTTGTTTAAAATAAAGAAAAATGAAAGAAAGAAAATAATATTAAGGGGCTTTGGAAGTTCACAGTACCACATTTTCAGCAGAAGGGGGGTGGTTGTGCATAGTTTTGAACTTGGACTTATTTTAGGTTGTTCAGCCTTCAGCCTTGTCTCGTTAACCTATTACTTGGTTTGCAGTAGTATTTGTCTGCCCCACTAAAATAAAATCTTTACAGTGGAACATTAAAGAGCAGCCTTTCCTTACAGTGTACCATTAGTGGTAAGCCAGTTCCAGTTCTGCCATACAGAGCTACGTAAATGATCTGTGACAGATAGTTGGAATGTTGTTATCCTCAGTCTAAGCACCAGATACCAACCACTGTAATGGAAAGCATGCCCGCGATGTATAGCTTGAGCTGTGCGTTAGGATCATTTTCCTTATAAATTGTTTTTTATTTTACTGTTATTTTACAGGCTTTCTTGGCTACACAAGTAGTTTATCTTTTTTCTTTATGGTGTTCTTTGCTCTTGTGGTAAGTTTAAAATAATAGTGTATTGCTTATCTCCTCACTAAAACTGCACTCATTGTCTTAATGCCTTTTTTTCTTTTAACTCTGTTTTGGGGAGGTATCCCATTTTATTTCAGTGTGTTATTCAAAGCACTTTGATTTCACAAAATTATTTCCATCATTTCATCTATTTTGAAAAGGCGTGGCTGGACCAGCATTTCAAGTTCAGTATCATTGTTGTTAATTAGAAAGGAGAGCATGCCATTCAGTTAAAACCTTAGATGGAGTGTAATTCTTTGTGTAGGTTGTGTAATCACTTTATTTCTGTACAATAGTGTGTTGTGTGTGTGTGTGTGTGTGTGTGTGTGTGTGTAGTATTCAATTATGAGAACCAGGCTGGTTCTAATCTGTAAAATAGTTTGAAACTAGTTATCTTAACTATGAAACTTTGTTCCATTAATGACACAAGAGCTTCTGGGGCTTAACTGTTGAAATCTAGTAAGAACTGGGGTGTCTGAATTGTACCTGGTCTGGTTTATTCAGCATAATTAGGTTCTCATAAAAATACTACTGCAAATAAATATTTTTTTCACTTATGTAATACATTTTTTTCTTATATTTAAAAATTAGGAAAAATATCAGATGGTAAACTTAGTATTTATAAAATAATCTTTTTAAAAGATACATGCTTAAATGACTTGATTAAACTTTTAAAATCATAAGCTTCATTAAACTCTTACTTACTAATGAGAAATGAATAAAAGAAAAATGCCACCCAAAAGAGCAAGATAATACATCAGTAGTTAAATCATATTACATAGCCAGATTTCCATGCTGTCAGAACAATCTAAGATGCATTTAACTTAGTCTAAACTGATCTTCTGGGACACAAAGATAAAACAACTTCAGATTATTTGAAAGAATGGAAGTGACACTGGTTTCTGTGTACAGAAACAATTATACTTTAACGAATGCTCTTAAAACTAAAAATACTTAACAGTGTTTACCTTTAATCATTTGTTGAACTTATTAAAATAGTCTTCCCCCCTCAAAATGTATGACTTATATCTTACAAGTAAGTGAATTGAACATACACTTTCTTTTAGACTTTTTCTTCCAGTTGTAGCGAGATATAGTTGCATACAGCACTGTATAAATTTAAGGTGTCCAGCATAACTTCTTGATTTACATATATTGTAAAATGATTACCACAATAACTTTAGTTAGCATCCACGAACAGGCACTTTTTAGACCCTACAATGAAAAGGGAAACAAGAAATATTTTCATTATAATTTGATTGTTGAGAAGCATCTACTTGGTTAGGAGTAGCCTGTGTAAGCAAATAAATATATGGATATTAAAAGAGAATTAGCATAGACAACAATGAACTTTTCCCTCGCAGATGATTGGCATTCCAAGCTTTGCATTGGTAGGATTAGTCTGATTTTTATAGCCAGTAGTCTGAAGCAGGTGAAATGTATTCATATGATATGTCTGTTGTACATAGTTTTTTTACAGTATTCATTTGTCATTGCAGATACTCATATAATTCAATGCAGGTTTCTACTGTAGCAGTCATATGGAAAAAATACCCTTATTCTGCATTTACTATACTGCTTTAAAAAACCATCTGCTCAGATTTTTACTTGTGAGCACAGTTACAGTTTGGTCTACAATGGGATGATGAAGACACTGTATTTTTTAAGAAATACCCTTTTTAATTGGTATATTTATTTTAGAATCTCTAAGTATTAAGTTTTGGATACACAGTGGTTAGGGAAAAGGCACATGTATATAATTCCCCAAAAATTTTTAAAAGATACCAATTTTTTGTTAATTGTTTTTGTCAGTATGTGTTTGTAAATCTGTATACCATTTATTTACATTAAAAAAACACACAAGAAAACACTTATTCTATTAAATTACACTCTACAAAAAAGCAGATCAAAACCCATAATCTTATCTGTTGTCCTATATCCATATTGTTCATAAAAATTTTAACATAAAATTTTGCTCTCTCTGAGAGCAAATAATTTTAAAAATACTTACGTATTTTAGCAGTGGCTTAGAATGACAGTAACCAGGTGGATTACCTTTTTTTGGCCCATTTTAGAACACAAATGTATTTCTAGTCTTTCTAAAAGTTCTGTCTGGAGTACAGATTAGTATTCTAAGAAATATTTCAATAAGTGATAAATCAAAAATAGTGAACTATTTGAATGGATTTTAGTCAGATGCTTTTCTTCTACTGAGCGCACTGTGTTAGGCATGTGGGCGTTTAACCTGGACACAGCTCTAAAGGTCAGTCAATTGTGTAGATGAGATAAGATAAATTTCTTAGAAAACAAGTAGATAGAGAACAATATAGGCAGTGCATAAGTATTGATTTATTTGCTTCAGAGTAAGAATTGCAAGAGTTAAAGATCACTGCGAGCTAGAATACAGAAGGATGTGGAAGGAAATAAATGAGCTGAGCATTGAAAGATGGGGAAGACCGGGAGAAGAGTGAAAGAAAGGCCTTCTGTGCAGTGGAAAATATTTTAATACTTAGTCATCTTTCCCCTGTATTTCTCACTCCTGGGAATATCTTCTGACCATGTTCTGTCTTCCCTGAGCAAGGACTGCTGGCCACTCTTGGCTGTTGGTATTTCCCTGTTCCTGCCCTTACTTCTGATGTGTAGGACATTACTTCTAACAGCCCCAGCCCATGCGCAGGCCTGGGGTTGGGGTGAATCTCTGCAGAGATAGTAGCTCTAGGAACTAATTTTATATTAATATAAAATCAGGTTGCTAATGATAATTTCTAATTAATGAAAAAATGAGTATATTGCATTTTGGAGCATTGCTTTTAATATTTTGAATTGCAAGCCTCGTGATAACAGCTGAGAAAGTGAATGAGGTAGCTCACACACCAGCTTATTGCAGTACCTGGTTCACAACAAATGCACCATAAATGGTTGTTGCTGCCACCACCACCGCTGGAGCAGGGCTGAAGAGACTAGCTCCTACCCCACCTGTCCTTACCCCCCCCCCTTTTTTTTTTTTATAAACATACCAAGAAAAAGATGGTGAGATTATTGCTTTTGATTTTTTTCTTCTCTTTTGGTAAGTTGACCATTTGTTTTTATTACATATGGAAAACATATCTAGAAATGTCAAAGCAATTTTCCTAGTTTACCCTTATAATTCTCCCCCTCCCACCCTTTTGGGGAGGGTTTTAATTAAGAGGCATTCTTTAGTTTACTCATTAACTTAATCCTAAAAGTATATGTTTTCCTTAGATTTGTTTTATCACTATATAAAATCTTGGTTGAATTAGTTTAAATCCAAAGCTAGATAAATACCAAATAGGAATAGGAATAGGAGCAGTATTTACTCATTGGTCTCCTGCAAAGGACAAACGCTTCCTTTATTCTCCCTTGCCCCTTTGTATGCTGGGTTTCAGCCTCGAGCAAATATTTACAGAGTAATTATGCGCCCTGAAACAAGAACAACAATGGCAATGTTGACACAACCACAACCTTAGGTCTAGGAACAGGATGGCCACAATTAAGAGTAAAATCCTGAACAAAAGAAAGAAAGAATAGTAAAATTATGAAACATTTTCATGGATTATTTCTGGGAATTGGCATCCCTCTGGATTTTTTTTTTTTAATTTAAATTTTAACAGCTGGAATTCCCTAGTTATGTGCTTTTATTCTTAGCCAGTTTTTTTCCACATTCACTGAAGATAATACAAGTTTGAAAAAAGCAAGGAAGGATAGTACTTATATATCAGAAATCTCCAAGCTCACCCTTTGCATAACGTCTCTACCCACTTCTGCCTGTGACCACTTCTAAAATAGCTATACCTATTTCTCCATCTGCCACTGATCCAGGCCCACAAATAACCATATTCTTGTACCATTGTCACTAAAAACATTGTGTTCCCATTTTAAGTTGCACTTTTTTTAATGCCTTGATGCTATTGGACTTTTGAAAGTTAACTTGAGAGTACTCTGAGTCTTTAATGGGGGAGATCCCCACTAAACAGATAGGCAGCTCCCAACCTCACCCCCACCATAGGTGGCCCCACCCTAAGGGAAAATTATACGATCAAAGAATCTTCTGTTAGCTAGCGTATGGTTTGGCATGGTGTTAGATTAATTTAAATAATGCTGACATGTTTGAAATTTCTTTTCATGAATTTTAGAAGTAATCTGATTGTTCATTCCACTTATTCTTACAGATAGTAATTAAAAAATGGTCCATCCCTTGTCCTCTGACATTACATTGCATAGAGCAGTACTTCCAGGTAACATTTTATATTTTCTTTTTAGTTTCTTTTTATTTTAAGCTAAAAAGTAAAAAAATCGAGCAAATATATATTTTTTCTAATAAATGGAAAACTAATGACTAGTTTGCATTTTGGAACTTTATTTTGAAATGTTCTTATTTGAAAGCCTAGTTATAATAAATCCATCATGTTTGTTGATGCTTTCTGACTTTTAATGACTGTTGGTTTCTCTTTTTCCCCTCAATCCTCTTAAACAGATTTCAAATGCTACAGATGATTGTAAACCAAAGCTCTTTCATTTCTCCAAAGAGGTGTGTAAGTTATTAACAGATACTTTTGGTTGATTTTTCACATTTCAAGTTTTAAGAGATTTGTGTAACAGGGTCTCTTAGGTCTTTGTACCTGTAACTAATTAATTTTCATGAAAGTGCTAAGTATAGGGCTGCCTACCAGAAGAATAATATTATTCAACACAGGGTGGCCTGTTATGAAACAGCCACCTTTTTTTGGCATGCCTTTAAGTGGAGTCTGTTTCAAATGGGCAACTGCCTAAAAGAACAGATTTACTAAATGTCTGGTCCGGCCAATAAGGTCCTCTGTGGATACAGACTTCCTGTTGCCCTCTGGACTTGTAAAGCTAAATAGCCAATTATATAAAAAACTCCTCCCTTGTGAGTAAAGCCTTGGTCTGCAGCTAAACGGCCTCATCATTGGACCAGCAGTTGAGCACTGCCAGTATGTCTTCTGGCAGACATTCCACAGTTGACATTTATGATGTCTTCAGTGGAGACTGGAAAACCAGGTCCCCTTGCCTTATCTGAGAGCCCTGGGATACGGACAATGCCTGCAAGAGCCCTTGGCATCTACAGGGGAGACCGGGAGACCACTAGCATTCTGGAAGAGCTTAATCTTCCCTGTGGCTTTAAGTTTTTTTTTAATCTACACTTTTAGATTCTGCTGAAATGCAGGTTCCAGATGCTAGAAGCCCCTCCCCCCACTCGTGTACAGCTCTGTCAGTGTACTATTTCAGTGCAGTAACTCCTCCATGCAGAACTTTCCCTTTTATCCACAATTTTTACACGAGAAATCTCTCTCTGGCCCCCCCAGGGAGGTTACCACATTTTATGTGGTAAAGGCCTCCATGTGCCTTAAAGATCTAGGTAGGGTAATTGACAAGACAGGAAATTGAGCAATATATGAAAGAGAATTTGTGAATTAAAGTCTCATTCCCCTAATCCAGTCTCAGGAAACACTACAGCTTTCCTTCCTCTCAATTCCCTTCAAATATTTGAGGAGGCATTATGTCCCAAGATAGGTCTTCATTCATCTGGAACTTCTTTTGCTGAAGAGCCTGAAGTTAGGAAGGGGAAAATTATTTTAGAATATAGAAAAGAAAGTAAATCATCACCATCCATTTTGAAGGGACAGTATTTTCATTTAGTTGGTAACTTATGTTTGCTTTGTAATGACTTTGGCTCTTAAATATTCTAATTTTTAAAAAAAGTTATATTTGTGTATTCTAGTGGATCTCCAAAAATTTGCCTGTCTGAAATAAATCATGTTCTTTCTCATTGAAAGAGAACATAGATGTGATTAATATTTGCGATATTCCCTTAGATTACATTGGTGATACTATCTTGGATTGAGTTGTAGAAGCAGGTTCAAAAGCATTAACGATTGTTTTTGCTTACAGAAGAAAGTTGTATTTAAATGTTCTAACACATACATTAGAATTAAGATTATTTCTAAAATGTTATTTTGAATCTCACTTAAATATTACTTATTTAACATAATTTATTTTTATCTTACCCAAATGATACACAAGCAACAGCAGTTGTAGTAAAAGTAACATGGTATAGAAGCCAGCCAAGAAATATCTGACTAGTACAGGCATTCTGTCTACTGGAGAAAAGATTTGCTGATGACTATAATTGTGTCTCTCTTAAAGCAAAACAAATGAAACAAAAAAACACAATCTATTTTATAGAGACAATTTATGAAAAATGAAGTGAATGTAACCAAATTGATTTTTTTTTTAAGAACTAAGCTTATTGTCAAATGAAGTAGTGGCTTCAACAGGGTAGTGTTTAGTAATTTTGTCCGTTTTTTCTTTTCAGAGTGCTTATGCGATACCAACTATGGCTTTTTCATTTCTCTGCCATACCTCAGTATTGCCCATATACTGTGAACTTCAAAGGTACCATAGGGTCCTGGATTCTTTTAAATGCATTAAATATGATCTTTACTTTAGGCCTTTCAGGTTGAATGACATTCTCCTTTATGAATTCTTTCCTCCTATCACTGGATTCTAAGTGTTAGTTTAAAACAAAATGAAACAACTGAGAGTTAGTTTTATCCAAACTGAGAATGTTTCCTGGAAGCACATTCTTTGTGTGGTAATTTTAAGTCAGGAATTCTAGTGTATAATCACTAATGGTCTAGTTCTTAAATGATTAAGGAACCTTTTTATCTAGCTTGGGAGATTTGTTTCTATAGATATAAATCATTTCACTGATTCTACTTTTGCCTTTTTTGTCTTTTAGCCCTTCAAAGAAAAGAATGCAGAATGTAACCAATACCGCAATTGCTTTAAGTTTCCTCATTTATTTTATATCGGCACTCTTTGGGTACCTCACTTTTTATGGTGAGTATGTCATTTAATTGTAGGTGAAAAAATAGATTGTCCTCTTGTTCAGCAGTTGTCAACCAGTGGTCAGTGGACCACTGGTGGTCCATGAGTCCAAAAAGGTTGGTGACCACTGCTCTAGTTTATCTCACACTTGAATCTGAACTTTGTTTCTGCCCTTCATTAGTAAGCTAATTTATTCAGGGTACCAGAATTCACTGAAATACTGTTGATTTTCTACGGGTCCTAAAGAATTGATTTTCTTTCTGTTATAAAGAATCAGGTTCAGGATTAATAACTTCATATGAAAATTTTCTTAAACACCTGAATAAAACCTCGGGATTAATGTCTTTCTACAGAAAAAATGTACATTACTGATTTATTTAGAAAATATTTTAGAATCTTATTTTCGATACATTAGACTAGTTCAGCAGTTTGGGAGAATCAGCTATTTTAACTGCAGAAGAACAAACTGAGAAGGGAAAGGGTTTTTCACTGAACTATAGTTGTATGCTTACATGTCAGACATTTCTGCCTTCAGCTTCAAGTCATATGATTTAAGACATTCATAAATTTTTAAAAGGATTCTTTTAAATTCATAAATTAAAATTAAATATTTCTTGTATTTATTTTTGAAAAATTGCCTGTTTGGTATGTGTTTTTTTCTCTTCTGATAAGAATCTCAAGAAAAAGTAAAACTTAAAAGTCAAGAGTAAGATCTTAAAATCTGTAAGCTCTCTAATTTGCAAACATGCTTGTTTAATTTGCAAACACACCCATTATAACAAATTATACTTAGTTTGTCAGACACTTCAGTACACTTCGTCTGTTTATGAATGCTTTTGTAACAACTCTCCAAGTAAGTGGCTGTTATTACTTTGGTGATAGTTAGCTGTAATGACTGATTTCACAGTTGGTAGCCTTGTGCATATGCTTTAGCCATCCATGATGACTTATAATGGGCCTTTGCTTCTCTCTCAGAGTTTGTCCACATCTGACAAGATTTTGGAGAACATTTACCTGCATAGCTACCTTCCCTAAGCCTGTTGGAAAGAGTATGGATTTCTAAATCCAACAAATATGATCTAAATGACTACTCTGCTCTAACTAGCTATGTGACCTTGAGCAGGGTACCGTATTTTCCAGCGTATAAGACGACTGGGAGTATAAGACGACCCCCAACTTTTGAGAAGATTTTCCTGGGTTAAAAAGTCCAGACGGAGACCGTATGCGGCACAAAAAGGAGCCGACCAGAGACACTTGTGGTCTCCGTCCAGCTCCATTGAAATGAATGGAGTGCGGCCGTTTTTGAGCTCCCCCCATTGTATGCGGCGACCTCAAATTTTCCAGTCCGGCTCGGAAGTTTCAGCACCCACCCTATAAGACGACCCCCGACTTTTGAGAAGATTTTCCTGGGTTAAAAAGTTGTCTTATACACCAGAAAACATGGTACTTCATTTTACAGTATCTTATCTCCTAATCTGTTACAAGAGATAATTGCAAAGAGTGCCTATTACTGTGTCTGGCACTCAGCAGTCTTCCACAAAGGAAAGTTCTTGCTGATGGTGTATTATTATCATTACTAGTGTAATTATTGCACATTTACAGGTGCTCTGGTTTTCAGCATGGTACTTCTTACTGCCTTTATTGACATTTAATTTAAATATGGTAGCTTTTCAGTATATGTTGTAAGTATTATCTTGGATTTTCAAGATGTGAGAAAATTATAATTGCTCTATATAGTCCTTTTCTTGATATCTCTTTGTTATTTCAACAGTTGTAAAGGTCAGTCATTAATCTAAAGCTGCTCTTGTATTTTTGTACTGATGTAGATAAGTACCAGTTCCAGCTTGAGCATGGTACCCTGCTGGATTGGATACACCACAAAGAAAGTTAAAACAGGCTGTTAAACTTTTTGATCATTGCTAATGAAACAAAATTCTTAAAATACATAAGCTCTATTTTTGATGTAGTTTGTTGTGTATATATACACACACACACACATATACATACATACATACATACATACATACATACATACTAGAGGCCTGATGCATGAATTCATACAAGAGTAGGCCTTCCTTCCCCTGCTGCCAGCAGGCACCAGGGACCTGGGCATCCCTCACAACCCCAACTTTGTCCAGAATGTTGTCTGGAAGGATGTCTGATCTAATTAGCTTATTATGCTTTTATTATTACAGATTATATTAATTGATTTTGGAGAGGTAGAGAGAGCTAGAGACATCAATGATGACAGAGAATCATTGATTGGCCACCTTCTGCATGCCCCCTACTGGAGATCAAGCCTGCAAACTGGGCACATGTCCTTGACTGGAATCAAACCTGGGACCTTTCAGTCCACAGGCCGAAGCTCTAACCCCTGAACCAAACGGGCCAGGGCTGGTTTGTTAGTTTTCATACAGACTTTAGCACAGTAAGACTTTTTTTTAACATAAGAATGATAGCAGGGTCTCTGTTGGGATTTAGCAGAAACTTAGTATATCAGAATAGTTGTATATTTTTCTAAATTAAAATTGAAACTTGGCATAAATCCTATATAATAAAAGGGTAATATGCAAATTGACCCTAACAGCAGAATGACTGGGAATGACTGGTCACTATGACACACACTGACCACCAGGGGGCAGACACTCAATACAGGAGCTGCCCCCCCCCCCTCGTATTCCCACGGTTGGTCAGAGTGCTCCCACAGAGGGAGCTCTGCTCAGCCACAAGCCAGGCTGCCAGCTGCCAGCACAGCAGTGGTGGCAGGAGACTCTCCCGCCTCCTCAGCAGCACTAAGGATGTCTGACTGAAGCTTAGGCCTGCTCCCCGCTGGCAAGTGGACATCCCCCAAAGGCTCCCGGGCTGCCAGAAGAATGTCTGACTGCCAGCTTAGGCCCGATACTCCAGGGAGCAGACCTAAGCCAGCAGGTGGACATCCCCCTAGGGGTCCCAAATTTCGAGAGCACAGGCCATGCTTGACTGAGGGACCACCCCCCCCCCCCCGAGTGAACAAATTTTTGTGCACCAGGCCTCTAGTACTATATATTTAAGGATCTTCAACATTGAAAAAAAGTCTAAAAAATGGACCTTTTTCTTCTCCCTATGGACAAATAGAGCTATTGAAAGAAACCTCAGATGGGCTACACATCTCCAGAATAGCTTGAGAAGTAGTTACATAAATTACCATGAGATGCTTAGGAGCTGTATGATCATCATGTAAATGTAATGTTTACTACCCAGTTTACATGGAAAAATGTAATGTTTTCCTGATTATCAAGTAACACTGTTATGTTATCTTTGACTTAGTCCTTCTCAACCAATGCAGATTCTTCAGTATCCACATTTTATATTATGGAAAAATGCACATCTAAAAAAAATAATATGGTATGTAGGTAGGTAGGTAGGTAGGTAGATAGGTATGTAGGTAGGGGAAGGAAGAAAGGAAGGGAGGGAGGGAGGGAGGAAGTGAGGGAGGAAGTGAGGGAGGAAAGAGAGAGAAAGAAAGAGAAGGAAGGAAGGAAGGAAGGAAGGAAGGAAGGAAGGAAGGAAGGAAGGAAGGAAGGAAAGAAAGAAGGAAGGAAAGAAGGTTAAAAAGAAAGAAGTTTTAACCAGTTTGGCTGAAGGGTTATGGGTTCAATTCTGGTCAAGGGCATGTACCTTGGTTTCAGGCTCAATCCCCAGCCCTGGTCAGGGCAAGTGCAGGAAGCAACCAATCGACGTGTCTCTCTCACATAGATGTTTCTCTCTGTCACTTCCCCTTTCTTCTACTCTTTCTTAAAATCAATGGAAAAATATCTTTGGGTGAGAATTAACAAAAAAGCACACATAACACACACACACTAATAAAAGAAAGAATTAAAGAAAAATATTTTTTTCAAACACAGAGAAAGATTCAGATACTGATTTGCTAGTCAGTGTTTTGTTTAGGGGTTGTTAATCATAACCAGAAAATCTGTATATTTCTATCTGGACAGTAGCTCTCAGTCTTATGGAAATGAATTGCTAATAGAGTCTGAGGCCTTAATCAGAAGGGCTTATCAGAAGTTAAGGCTTCAACTCATTTTATAGATGAGCATCTAAAGCCCAAAGAGGCAAAGTGACCTGTCACGTGATAGTGATTAGTGGCAGGCCTCCTGAATCCTAATCCCATGGTCTTTCTGCTGCTCTGTGGTGATCTTTAGAAATTCATACCAGTTTGACAATGTGTATTAAACAGGACAGCCTCCTGACTTCAGTAGCATACAACTCGCAGAGAACACCACCGGTTCTTCCTGAGATTTGTAGAGATTTGTCTGAATCCAGAGAAGCATGTCATGCTCTATTCCTTACATATGGTAAGGCTCAGCTAAGAACACAGAACTGACTGGCTCAGAAGGAAGGACTTCATCCTCGAAAAATAGAAAGTGAACATGCAACCGCTATTTTCTATATGTAATAAATCTAGTTCTTCAGGCTTCTGGAGCTGCTTGGGGTTCTGTCACAGCGCTCCCCAGGCTTAGTTAATACTTAACTTTTGTCAGATTAAAGAGACCTGTAAGTATGTACCTAGATTACTAATATTGGCTCTGATTACAAATGTTAAAGCATTTTAAGTTGGTGGGGGGCAGTGTTCCTTTGGTAAGCCAGGCCAATGCCCAAATGTTGCATAATAACCAAACCATGTAAAAAGTCTATGAGGTTGTTAAGCAGTAAGTGTTAATAGCTTATTTTTATGATTCAGAAAGTGGGAGGGGGGACAGTTTACTGTATTTCTCCAAAACTCACAAGTATCTCACAGATTTGGGAATGGAATTCAACTTTAATCTCCTACTTAGTCCATAGTTCCACTGTTAATTTAGACAATTAGTTCCTCTCTCTTTTCCATTATCACTAGTCCAGTCCAATCCTCATTACCTTTCAGTGATTATGACTGTTGCCTTCTGTTAACCCTGTTTCGGATCTCTTTTTCTCCCAATCTGTCCTCCTGCTTAGTTCAGATCAAAATACACTATTCTTCCTAAGACATGGCATCTCTGTTCTATCAGAATGAGCCCAAACCCTTGAAGAAAGAGTTGCATTGCTGTGTCTTAAATGTGTCTCCGGCCTTACCACCCTCTGCTCCTGCACTGCAGCACCCTCTACGTCAGCCACTGTGCTCCTCTGGAATCTCATTTTCTCAGCTGCCTATTCCCTCTGCTTCCTCAGGTCTTCTGCTCTCTTTCCCACAACTTTGAGTGTCAGCACACATACATTGACTCATTTAATGCTATAACTCTACAGGTGAATGTATCATTATCTCCACTTCACAGGTGTAAGAACCAAGGGACTCAAAAGTTAATTTGCCATTCAGTAGTGGGACTTGAACATTAATCTGTGTGGTCCCAGATTTCAAGCCCCCCTCTACTATCCTGCTGCCCACCATGTCATGGTGACTCTCCCTGAGCCTTCCTGGATTTCTTTCTTGCTCATTCCAAGGCCATAGTTATTGTTCTCTGTTCAGATCGCCATAGCTATTTGTTTGGACCATCTTTTGTCACTTATGTGTGTATCTGTGCTTAGACACTATTATGTATGTGTGTGCATTCACCTTATCTGCCCTTTAAGATCCTTGAAAATGGAGGTGTGTTTGATTTGTCTCTTATTTCCTCCAAAGCAACTTTCCAAATCATATAAGCTCAAATTTAAAAAGCGCTATTCTGACCTCTCAGGAAGAACCAACATGGCGGCATAAGGTATGTGCTGCTTCCCACAACCACATTAAAACTACAACTAAAAGCCAAAAAGGCCGTCATCCAGAACCAGGGGAAAGCTGACTAAGTGGAAGTTCTACAATTGGAAGGAAAGAAAAAAGTGCATTGAGACTGGGTAGAAGGTGTGGAGGCACCATGGACAGAGGTACGGAGGCACGCAAAACAATGGCACCTCGGTGTGCGATTTTTTTCAATTAGAAGGGAGATACAGGCTCCCTATTACATTGAACTCATTTCTGGCAAGACTCTGGGGACCCTACGGGGAGAAACTGGGCTGTCTGGCATTAGGTCGGAAAGTGAGGGTGGCTTTATCACAGAGCTGCTCACAGGGATCATTGTTACTGTGGCGACGCGGGACTCAGGGACACAGAGATGGCTGATGGACAGCCATTGCTGTTTGTTCCATCCTGGTGATTCTCTGAGACCCCGCCCCACCCAATTTACAATCCCACTCAAGCTGTGCGCAGCAGAGCAAATGAATCACCTGTCCGCCTGCAGCCTAACCTAACAAACTGCAGCTGGGTCAGAGAGCTCCAAAAGTTCCAAATCCCAAAAAAAGGGAAGAAATCTGTAGATCTTGCTGTAGCTCCTGCTGCGTGGAATCACACAGCAGCTGACTTTGCACTTCTTTGGAGATCCAGAAGCCAGTGTACCCAGTCAGATACCACATTTCGACTCCTCAGATCCATAAGGGACACACTCAAGAGGCAGACTCAGTGAGCACTAAAGCCCCATTGAAGCAAGTCCTGCCCCATAAGGGTGTCTCCTGCACAGCAGTTCTTCCACTATAGACATGGGGTCCTCATAGTCAGTTGGCCTGGAGGTCATTTCCTCCCAGTGATATAAACAGCAATCAAGGCTTAACTACAACAAGACAGTACACCCAGCCCACAAAGGGATACACCAAGAGTGTCCACCCCAGGTGATTAGGGAGACTGAGCCACTGGGCCCAAGAGGACATCTACCACACAAACCCACTCTATCAACACAGGGAAGCAGCCAAAATGTGGACACAATGAAACAGGCCACAAAGGAAAGGAAAGGAGGAAAGCAAACTACTGGATATAGAGTTCAAAACCACAGTTATAAGGCTACTCAAGAGTCTTCTACAAACCTCCGAGGAACTTAGTGAGACCTTCAAGGATCCTAATGAGAATACAAAAAAAAAAAAAAAGGAAAAGGACCAGTCAGAAATTAAGCATACACTGATTGAAATAAAGAAAAATATACAGAGATCCAACAGCAGACTAGAGGATCCCAAGAACCAAGTCAAAGATTTGAAATACAAGGAAGCAAAAAACACCCATCCTGAAAAGAAAAAAAGAAAAAAGAATCCAAAAATATGAAGATAGTGTAAGGAGCCTCTGGGACAACTTCAAATGTACCAACATCTGAATTATAGGGGTGCCAGAAGAAGATAGAGAGCAAGATATTGAAAGCCTGTTAGAAGAAATAATGACAGAAAACTTCCCCTACCTGGTGAAAGAAATAGACTTATAAGTCCAGGAAGTGCAGAGAACCCCCCAAAAAAGGAATCTAAAGAGGACCACACCAAGACACATCATAATTGAAATGCCAAGGGCAAAAGACAAAGAATATTAAAAGCAGCAAGAGAAAAACAGTTAGTAACCTACAAGAGAGTACCCATACGACTGTCAGCTGATTTCTCAATAGAAACTTTGCAGGCCAGAAGGGAGTGGCAAGAAATATTCAAAGTGATGAATAGCAAGAACCTACAACCAAGATTTTTACCCAGCAAAGCTATCGTTCAGAATTGAAGGTCAGATAAAGTGCTTCATAGACAAGAAAAAGCTAAAAGAGTTCATCACCACCAAACCAGGATTATATGAAATGCTTAAGGGTATTCTTTAAGAAGAGGAAGAAGGAGAAAAAGATAAAGATAAAAATTATGAACAACAAAGTGACAACAAATACATATCTATCAACAAGTGACTCTAAAAATTAAGTCAATAAAAAAATGATGAACAGAATAAACTGGTGAATATAATAGAAGCAGGGGCATAGAAAGGGAGTGGACTGACAATTCTTGGGGGGAAGAGAGTGTGAAGATGTGGGAAGAGACTGGACAAAAATTGTACACCTGTGGATGAGGACAGTGGTGGGGGGTAAGGGCATGGGGTGGGGTGGGAACCAGGTGGAGGGGAGTTATGAGGGTAAAAAGAAGAGGAACATCTGTAATCTGAACAATACAGATTTATTTTAAAAATAAAAATAAAAGCACTATTCTTTCATAAGTACAAATTAATCTATCTTTCCCTACAAGGTAGTGATATGCAATGTTCTGAATACCCTCACTTGGTTACACCTTATCTGTCTTGGGGTGCGGAAAACGTGGGAGTGGAAGAACACCAGGGAGCAAGGCATGGTTAGCATGTACAAATTCTGTCACTGAGTGCTACACTAGCTAGCTAAATAAGCCAGTTCCCTAAAACTTGTATGAAAGATTATCTACAGATGAGATGTCGAGGAAACTGGTAAGATGTGCGCAACTCAATGAGACTCTAGAAAAATTGCAGTATCGAGGGAAAGGTATTGGCTTTAGTACAAAAAAGAAAAAGGTGTACAGCTGTGCCAACTCTGCCCCAATGAGCTACCAATCTTATATCGTTATCACAGGGACCAAATTCAGTAGTATGTATACGTGAAAAACTTTACAAAGCAAACAACATACATGTTCAAAACCTTCAGATTGTGGGAAAGTTCTAATGAGATATTTTCATATATATTTTATCGTCATAATTTAAGTTCTGCCTGTACTGATCTCTAGTGTCATTAAAAGAAGAGATTGTGGGCTTCAAGAAGATATTTAACTAATGTCTCTGTGTTTCACAGGAGAGAAAAAGGCCAGAGATGGGTTGGGGATGGGGAATCCAAAATCTGTTAAGATTCCTTTGTGCAAAGGAAAACAATTTTGCTGTTATTGACATCTTAGTAGTTTTTATTGTGATCCTTATTATTTCTTTAAATTTACAGACAAAGTGGCATCTGATATACTTGAAGATTATAGTAAATACCTACCTCATGATGATGTTGTGAGGACTGTGAAGTTATGCATACTGTTGGCTGTGCTTTTGACAGTCCCTCTAATCCACTTCCCTGTAAGTACTCTTAAAGGTTTTGCTGTTGGTGTAGCAGCTCCCTAATGTAGCAACACTAATTCTTTGCAGACTAGAATGTTTGAATCACATCTAGCCTCATGTATTTTATTCATTTGTTAAGTAATTGATCAAAGACCTCATACTTGCGTATAACCCATGAATGCACAAAAATAACAGTGAGCCCCTAAGCTAATTTGTGCTTTTTGAGATTTAGTTTAGATTTATGCTTTCCCACAGCATTGTTTCCAATTTAGAGACTATAGTTCTCCTAAGGTTTTGGATGTGTGTTTTTTCCCCTTTTTTAATTCTGTATTCTGTTTTTTCAAAAGAATGTGCATGAAGAGGAAAAAGTCAAGTCAGCAAAAATAAGCTCCTTCTGGTTTATTGTAAATTTATCTTCATGTAGACATTCTAGTTTAATCCAAGTCAAACTATTTTATTTGCTCTAGAATTATAGTTTAAGGGCAGAACAGATTTTCATTCTGCATTTAGTTGCCATACTTAAGAATCTTAAGAATTTCTGAGAAAATGGAAACAAAGGCTTTGGGTATAAATGCTTCTGCATGGAAGTCCTGAATTCCTGAACAGTGAGTTCCTTAAGACCTGGGCCTTCAGGAGTTTTGCCTCCTCCCTGTGTAGACTGCAGGGCCAGGAGTGCAGCAGGGGCTGTGTAAACATTTGTAGACGTGACCGCCTGCTGCCTGCCTTAGCAGTGGGAAGTGTCATGAATTAGTTTTCATATTTACATGCTGTGAAACAGATAATATAAAATAAAGTAGTAAATGGTGCTTCTTCCACATGGCATGGTTTCTTTTCTCATTTTAAACCTTTTGTTCTTCTGTTGAACTTAATGAAAATGATTCTCCGAGATTTCATCACACAGTGTTATCGTTGATACTTTTGAAAATTATGCAATTTAAAGAAATTGTATGTGAATATTTTTTCAAGAATTAAAGCAAAATAATTTTTATGAAGATCACACAGAAATATGTATTTCTTAGTTTGTGAATAATAACCATGATAATGGTTTATGTTATATTTTTGAAAACTAAGTGGTGGTGGGGACAGGAATAGCATGGTTATGGTACTGTACATGTGTTTCTCCAAGCAAATATTTTGGCTTTCACACTTTCTCTGTGCTTAAATCTGTTTCTCTTTATGCTATACAGGCCAGGAAAGCTTTAATGATGATATTTTTCTCCAATTTTCCGTTCTCATGGATTCACCATTTTTTGATCACGCTAGCACTCAATATTATCATTGTTTTACTTGCAATATATGTTCCTGACATTAAGAATGTATTTGGTGTAGTTGGTAAGTTTTATATTTCAAAAAGATCCACATAATAAAATGGGTAAACTTGTTATCCAGCCTAACATCTGAGTCTGGCATTCATCCTCTCTTTTTTTCCTGCTTAAAGGTTCCAGCACATCCACATGTTTGATTTTTGTATTCCCAGGACTATTTTATCTTAAACTTAGCAGAGAGGATTTCCTCTCATGGAAAAAGCTTGGGGTAGGTTGATTTCTGTTTTGTTTCTTTTAAGAATCCTATTTAAGAAATAATTTGTCATTTTCTAATTATTTTTTCTACATAAAATGTATTTTGAGCTATAATTTCCATTATTGGAAAGGGTGGAGATTTAAAAAATACCCTAATTGTTTTTATCTTTTTTCTTATTTCCGCAGGCCTTTGTTTTGCTCATCTTTGGAATTTTGGTTGGGACTTTTAGTTTAGCCCTCATCATTTTTAATTGGATTAATAACAAATGAAAGATATCTTTTCCCATTTCTTGTGAAGAATAATTTACCTCCATATGCAAAAAACAAACAAACCAAAAACAACCAATTCTGGAAGGCACCTTGGATGAATGCTCTCTATATGGGTTAACATTTTTGTAAATATTATTAACAGAAAAGTGGAATAAGGAGTGTGCAAGGGAAAGTGGGCTCATAGCAGTTTTAATCAAAATAAACAAACTCAGAATACTCTTAAATGTATTAGGTCAGTCTTTTCTTTGTCTATTTGTGGGTCTGTTGCTTTTTTTTAGTTTAATAGACTTAGTTTTTTGGGGTAGTTTTAATTTTCACCAATATTGAACAGAAAGTAGATTCCCATATGTGGCTTCACCCCCAAAACATCCGTAGTTTCCCATATTATTAACATCTTGAATTAGTGTGGTATATTTATTATACTTGTTGAGCCAAATATTATTATTAACTAAAGTCTATAGTTCACATTGGGGTGCACTCTTGATGTAAGAATTGGCAATCACTAACCATTTTACTACCTTCGTAAAAACTCTGAGCCTTTTCTAGAATGTCATATAGTTGGAATTAAATAATATCTAACCTTTCAGACTGGCTTCTTTTACTGAGCAATATGCAATTAAATTTTCTACATATATTGTCATGGCTTGATAGCTCATTTATATACACCCATTGTATGGATGTACCACAGTTTTGTTTTCCATTCACCTATTGAAGGACCTCTTGGTTGCTTCCAAATTTTGGCAGTTTGAATAAAACTGTGCAGGTTTTTGTGTGGACATAAATTTTCAGCTTATTTGAGTTAATACCAAAGGACACAATTGCCACATCATGTGGTAAGAATATGTTTAGTCCTGTAAGAAACTGCCAAACTGCCTTCCAAAGTGGCTGTGACATTTTTCATTTCCACCAGCAGTGATCGAGAATTCCTGTTATTCAATATCCTCACCAGCGTTGGTGTTGACAGTATTTTGTATTTTTACCATTCTAATGGGTGTGTAGTTGTACTCCTGTTGTTTTAATTTGTATTTCCCTAATGACATACGATGTTGATCATCTTTTCATGTGCTTGGTTGTCATCTGTGTATTTTCTTTGGTAAGGTTCAGATCTTATGCCTGTTTTTTAAATTAGGTTGTTTTCTCATTGTTGAGTTTTAAGCATTTGTACATTTTAGATACCAGTTCTTTACCAGATATGTGTTTTGCAAAGATTTTCTCCCAGTCTGTTTCTCTTTTCATTCTCGTTAACAGTGTAATTCACAGAGCAGAAGTGTTTAATGTTATTAAATATATTAAAACAATCTTTGGTTTATTTTTTTAAAGAAATCAATGTGTTAAGCTTATATACAAAATTGAATCTTAGCTTGTGGGCTAACATTGTTAACGTCAATCACCAACAAAGCTGTGGGATTGTCCCATTTGGTCCTTTGCCCTGACTCCAGATCCTCCCCGAGAAACTTCTGTGATTTTTCTCTGCTGTGCATTAAGAGATAGAATTGTGATGCTTGGCTGTGGACTTGAAAGTTCTCTGAGCTTTCTTGTTTGTCACTAAAACATGTGACTTCTTACTTGGTAATATAACAGATATTGATGCTTTATGTCGTATTTTGTTTGGAGGTTATAAATCATTCCAGTCTTCCCAGTGATGTGGCTTGTTTCTGGTTGGAAACCAGAAGCTGGGTCTCTCCTTCCCATGAATATTCTATGTAAAGGGCACCTTAGCAGCCTACCAAAGCCAGGGTGTATCAGTGAAAATGTAACCCCATCCCTGTGCACATGTAAAGTAGGGAATTACATGCAAAATGCCAATTTGCATGTATGGAAACCCACACTTTTGCAGGTGCCTCTTGCTTCCCACTTAGGAAATTGGCTAAAAAATTGACAACTGAGCTTTTCTGAGTTAAGCTACTTCTTTGGCAAATCTGAGATCTGCCTGGTATAATGGAAGAAGTCCAAGTTTGGGGGTTAGAAAGACTTAGATTCAAATCTCAGTGAGTTTAGGGAAACTACTTAACCTCTCTAAGCCTCCACTTTCGCATAGGTATTAGATGGAGTTAATACCAATTATACAGGGTTGTGTTGAGAGGATTAAGTGACCTTGTATAAATTAGGTACAGTTTGAAACAGGCTCCCTTCATAGATTAGCTATTTATCCCCTTTCTTCCTTCCCTTTATCTAGAGCAATAAAATAAATTTGCTTTCAATCAGGGACATGGAATTTCTTCATCTTGCATCTTGCACAACTGTAGTGCTTTCCCACAATTCTACCCCAGCTGGACTCTTAAATGCCTTCCTGAAACTGGGCACTTAACCTGGTCCCAGAGGCACCGTCAGGCATGGCCTTCCATGTGGCTTCGGGTCAGCCAGAGTCTGTCAACCTGAGACGCTCATTTTTGTACTCTCTTTTTCTGTTTATGAAATTATAGATCCAAATACAAATAGGGGTTCAGCTGCTTAAATAAATCTAACTGCAGAAATACCAAAATAACCCTAAGTCTGCAACAGATGCAAGGATGCCCCCTGGGACAAATGTTAAGTGTGATGACAGCTGGGCATCAATTACTACATTTGTCACCTGCTTCATGGGATAGGATCATGGGAGGTTTGGCAAAGGGACAAGTAACCTATTGAACACTCTGCACAAAACTCTGTTACTATCAAGAGAAATTATTTGTGGAGGTGTTTGTTTTTATTTTATGTTAATATTCTGCCTTATCTGGTTGCCTGTTTAGAGTTGCTTTCCCTATGAGTTTGGAAGAAGCTAATAAGATGGCTGGTGTGAGCAGTGCGCCCTTCACCGGCATTACCCCAAAACCTTCAAGTACTCCTCAGCGTTTTCCCTGCGAAGTATAGGCCTTCTCATTATGGGCTTAATGTTCATAATTTATTAGGTAATAACTATTTAAAATAAAACGAAGTTAAGCACAAAATGTATACTTCTCCAACACTTGGAGACTTGTTTGCTAAATTAAAAGACGAAGTGCTGAGAATATAAAATTACTTTCATATGTTGAGGGTGAATGTTTAAATTGTACTTTTTTTAACGGAATGTTTACTCATGAGCTTAGCATTTAAATGGTTAAAACAAGCCTTTGAAGTTAACACTCCATTAAGATGAATGGGGGTAATTCACACCTCTGCTGGTGCTGTATTATTTCAGTCTGGCTGCGGGGAAAACAAGACAGCAGTGGGTTGATTTACTGTGTGAAGGCCCTTTAAACACCCAAGGTCTGGAAATCTTTGTTGTTGTTTTTTTTTTTTCTTTTCCACCTAGAAGCAGAACCTGAAATTCAGCACAATTTAGGTATAGAATTGAAGCCTTGAAAATACCATAGATTCCCTGTTATCTGCAAGTTCCTACCTGGCTTTATTTGTTCCTGTACTCCAGTGTTTCTTTCTACTGTGGCACCATTTATATTAAAGTTCCACTAGTAATTCACCAGTGGAAAAGCAGAAAGGAACCACCCATTTTCCGGTAAACTTTACATATGCCTTTAAATGGGTTATGAAATAATCCTCGCATTATCATTGCAACTCTCAAGTTCTGCCTTTGCCTGACATAAAGTATGCATCTTTAACAACTATTTTCTTCCCCACTTGGGGGTATGGGATGTGGTTGAAGTGAGCAGGGATCCAATGGGGGGGGGGCGGGGGCGTTTGTCAGTGTGTCTTTGTGGTAGTGATGTTGTATATTTGAAATGTGCATCCCCCCCCCCACCCCAATTGATGGAAGTCTTCTAGCCAATCAATTCGGAAATGATTAGTTTTAGAGGCTAGAATTAAGGCTGTATGAGCATTTCATGAGCAGTGCCCCCGTCACCATGTCAATGAATTTGGAAGATCTTTTTTAACGTAAACAGATTTTTCTTGTGTCCAGTCTCTGCCCCTGTATTTGCAGGACCAAGTTGCTAGATAATCAGTGGGTAGCTGGGTGTGGGCAGTATTTCCATTTGGGCTGCCTCTCATGTTGGCATTGCCAGGACAGCATATAGAAATGGAAAGTAGATGCTAGAAACACAAGGGCCCAACCAGTTCATCTAAACTTGTGTTGGGCTGTATTAGAATTAGCCCAATTGAAAACAGCTTGTTTCCTGCAAATCACTCTGCCTAATTTCAGGTGTCATAATTTTTGTTCTTAGAACTTCTCAGAACCTTCTGTAGTAAAGTTTGTTTTTCTAATTTAAACAAAAAAATTATCCTTTTTTCTCCTGCCAAAATCCTTTGATAGTCTTTCTGTATAAAGTAGGAAATTTAAGAAAACAAAATTTTGATGAAGGATGAATAAAGATATTGTGGAGGTGTTTTCCTCATTGCAATCAGAATTCTTTCTGTCTCTCACCCTTCCTAAACAGTCTGATAAATTTTTTACTATCATCATGATCCACTGTCCTAATTTGCCAGGCTGTCAATTAAGGTGAGCAGTTATGGTGCAGGAAGACTCATCTTGGCTGACCCGCCAAGTGGGCAGGTGGGAATGAGAGGTTCATTCACCTATAGCACAAAGTAAATGAGTGCAAAGGGAAATTGAGTTGCCAGGAAAAAACCCCACACATTCTAATTTGGGATGGGGCCTAGGCATCGATACGTATTTTTAAAGCTTCCCAGTGACTGTAATGGGCAACCACTGGATAGCTACATCAGCCTTCTCACAGATGTCTGTCTTCCAGTCCATTTTGTCTGTTGCTGTCCACTTGGAATCCTCTTTTCAGAGGATGACTTTTCTGTTCAAGAGCCTCAGGTGGCTTCCTACTTCTTTGAAGGTTTGGTCTTTTGCTGTTAATTTTATGTCACATCACACAACTGGGCTTAATTCCACATTCCTCTGTCTCATCTACTAAACTGTATTTTATCCTTTTCTTACCTACGTTCCACAATACACTGAAATTGTTTCACTGTTTGGCACTTGATTTGCCTTTGGTTACCATGTTTCAACAATTTTACTTCCACTGTCCTCCTTTCCCCAGTCCCACTTCCACATACACACCCACAACGTCCTCATTGCTTTCCTCTGCCTCGCCACATACTTCCTGTTCTCCAGGAACCAGCTCAGATACCACCTAGTAAAATAAACGCGTCATTCTCCACTCCACCTTACTCCTTAAGACCTATTGGTTCTTTTGGTACATGCCATTAGTACATTGTAATGTATTTTCTGTTTCTTCATAAATTGCTTTTGCATTTCATTTTTAATAGTTAATATACATGTGATACAAATTCAAAATTTACAGAATTGCTTCTCTCTCATTTTTGCCCCAAGCACCTAGTTTTCCTCCTTGGAAGCAACCATCTTGCAATTTTCTATGTCCTTGCAAATACATTCTAAGTCCAGCTAACTATAGAGTTCTACAGAATACACACACACACACACACACACACACACGAATGTTAGAAAACTACATGAATCCTCTGCCCTTTGACTTCTTTTCACTGAGAGAGATATACTAATAAATATATTTAAAGATACAGATAAGTTATTTTTAAATTGTGGTGAAACACACCTAATAGGAAATCTGTCCTCTTAATCTTTTAAGTGTATAATACTGTTGTTATTATATGTACATATTTGTACAGCAGATCTCTAGAACATTTTCATCGTGTATGATAAACTCTATGCCTTTTGGACAGCAACTCCCCATTTCCCCCTGTTTTCATCCCAGGCAGCCACCATTTTACTTTGTGTTTGACTACTTCAGCTATCTCATACAGTAGAAACATGCAGTATTTGTGACTGGCTTGTGTCATTTAGCATAATAGCTTCAAGTTTTATTCATACTGTGGCATGTGACAGGAGTCCTTCTTGAAAGGCTGAATAATACTCCATTTTATGCATGTACCACGATTTCTTTATCCATTCATCTGTCAATGGAAATTTAGATTGTTTCCACCTCTTGGCTGTTGTGAGTAATGCTGTAATCAATGAACTTGATGCAAATATCTCTTTCAGTTCTTTAGGATATATACCCAGAAGTGGAATTACCGGATCATATGGAAATTCTATTTTTTATTTTATGAGGAACCTCTACACATTTTCAATAATGGCTGTACCATTTTACATTTCCACCAATAATGCACAAGGCTTCCATTTTACCCACATTCTCACCAGCATTTGTTGTTTTCTGTTTTTTGGTTGTCTTCTTTTATAATGACCATCCTGACAGGTGTGAGATGTTATCTCATTATGGCTTTGATTTACATTTCCCTCATAATTAATGATGTTGAACATCTTTTCATATACTCATTGGTCAATTCTGTGTCTTCTCTGAAGAAATGTCTAAGTACTTTACCTATTTTAAAATAAGGCTGTTTTTTGTTAATGTTGTTATTAAGTTGTAAGAGTTATTATATACTTTAGTAATTATATATTTCAGTTATATGGTTTGTGAATAGTTTCTCCCATTCTATAGGTTGCATTTTCAAAATGTATAAATTTGTCTAACTCTAACAGCTCATAGTATTCCATTAATGCATGTACCCTAATTCACCAGTTTCCTATCAATGCATTTTTTTTAAGAGTTTTCATTTTTTTAATTTTTCCATTTTATTATAATGCTTCAATTATTAAATTTATGCCTATATCATCTAGCCCATATATGAGTATATCTGTAGGTTAAATTCCCACCCATTTAACTGGAATTCTGAGTCAAAGGGTATGTGTGTTTTGAGTTTTGATATATATTACTAAATTGCCCTTTGTTATAAGTTTTACTAACTTACATTCCCACCAACAATGTAGTAATTGCTCTTTAAACTTTGTGGGGTCATTTGTCTTTTCACATTTAAACACCTTTCCCTGACTCGGTTGTTATTAACACAAAAACATACATATATGTCCTGTGCTTATACATAATGCCTATCACCATGAGTTTATTTAACTGGTGTCAGCAAATATTTGTTCAATCTCACTTCATTGTATGTCTAGGGAGTTTTCTTAAGGCTGTGATGAATGTCACGGGAGAGTTGTCCCCTTCACACATGTGCTGTTCCCAGGAGAGGACGTTCCTGTGTGTGATATTCGTAGGAGAAATGCCATTTATTGTTATTTCTCCCCAGGACTCAGTGTTATCGTTGTCTCTGAAAGATCAGCCAATCCTTAGACCTACTATTAGGTTTAGTTAGTTTGAATATTTCATTATAAGGACTGCAGTGACATCAAACATGTGCCTAGAATGCTTCATATCCTGAAACTTTGTGGATAACACATTTTTCTCCCATTTACTATATATTATCTAAACAGAAATACTTCTTGAGTTTTCCCTAACTTTTTATAATGAAAAATCTCAAGTATATATATGTGTATGTGTGTATGTGTATATATATGTATATATATATAAAGTTAGAATAATATGTCCATATAACCACCACTGACATTTACCCTTTGTTCAGATTTATTTTGCTATCCACATATAAACATGAATATATGTATCTGCTGAATGATTTGCAAGCAATTCTTGCTGATATTCCATTGGGTAGTAAATAAAGCTGAAAATTTTGTAAATATCTCTTGTGAACAAATCTAGTTTAAATGTATCACAACATTTTTTACAAATTATATTCCTTTCTCTGAAAGATAAGGAGCTGTTTGATGGCATCTTTTCCTCAAATGCCAAAAGACTTGTATCCAGGACACAACAAGGTTTAAGTGGGGGAAGCAGCAGGTGCCACAATTTCTTTTAGTAAAGGAACTATCTATGCCTTTGTTTAGGAAAATATCTTGATAGGTCATTTGGGATGAAAGGTGGGACCCTACCCATTTTCACAACAATGTGAATCCATATACTTTAAAATGGTTAATTTTATGTGATGTGACATAAAATTAACAACAAAAGACCAATCTTCAAAGAAGTGGATCTCTGGTGTTGGGTATAGCTCTACACTTCCTAACACTTCCCCCTAGTTCATTAGTCTAGGTTCTTTAGAACCAAGCCTAGGAGTTTAGAAACTAGGTTCCTAGAACATGCCTTGTATCAACCTGAGGTGTCGTGTGTTTGAGATCACAACTGCATCCCACTTCTAGCTGGATGGTGGTAGTAGGACTCAAAGGGAGTTGGGCCCATAGGGAAGGGCAATCCCTGAGGGAAGTAGTGAAGACCATTTTTATAGCTCCTGATTCTCTTATTCAGTTCTCTGTTCAAAAGAATTTGGTATTTTAAATGAATGTAAGGTTGTCAGGAGCATAAAATAGTATGATAAGCAAGTACTTGTATATATGGACCAGGCACTATGGCAACAGCATTATCTCATGTAACCTGAAGTAGGTGCAGGAATATCCCCTCATTTAATAGGTTATAAGTTAAACTTTAGAGAGGTTATAGAGTCCAAGTGACTTGTCCAAGATCACACATTCAGAATTTTGACTATAAAACATGTGCTTAACTATTATGCTAACAGTGTATCCAGCTGTTGGAGTTTCCTCCGCAGAATGATTCTGCTCATAGGAGATTCACAGATGACACTGGCTGTGCTGAGAGGGCTTTAGTCATTTAAATTGTTGCTCTAAGTTTGTCCCCTTTCACCAGCCAGACAGCATTGGCCGCTTCGCGTCTCCGTCCTGAGTCATGGTCTACTTTCCCAGCATGCTGTTTCCTCTTTGTGAAGTATTTCAGAGAAAATTCTAGGCAAAGGAGAGGCATGTGGGCTTTCACATAGACCAAGAATGTGTCCCAATACTTGTCAATCAGACTTTGAAAAATCTTGGATCCCTTGAAAAAGGAATAAATTCATTTTTGTATTCTATGACTCTCTGCAAATACAATTGTTTAAAAAAATTGATATATAGCTCAGATACCAACAGTCTAATTCAGAGTTTCCTAGAAATTGGATATCTTTTGGATCCTTAGAACTTCAAATGAATTTTTTGGGATATTCGTAAGATTATCAACTTTTTATTTTTCAAATTGATTGAGGATATTAAAAAAACTTGCCACCGATCAGCACCATCCTTTCATATAAAAAAGTAAGGAAGGTGATAATATAATAAAATATAGTTCTTTAAATTCAGGTCTACATTTTTAAAAAACTTGCTATGTATTTTTTTATTTTTCCCAAG
This sequence comes from Murina feae, assembly GCA_004026665.1. Lineage (NCBI taxonomy): Eukaryota > Metazoa > Chordata > Mammalia > Chiroptera > Vespertilionidae > Murina > Murina feae. The sequence continues at coordinate 73,231 of PVJC01000566.1, forward strand.
GACCAATGAAAACTTTACCATGGGCCAGCATTTGAAAACTACTGATCTAAATAAACAGTCTATATTTGAAAATTCAGTAAAAATTTTCTCACCTCTAATGTTCATGAACATCAATCATCTTATATTTGGAAAGAAATATATATATATGATGGATTAATTACTTAGTTGGCTTTCTCCCCAATAATTGCTGGTCCTAAATTTTGGAAGGGAAAATATCTAAGTAATAGATTCCTAGTTTACAACTTTACAAAACTTTGTCAACATTTTGGGATTTAGGAAATAAACACTGTTTATACTGTAACACTTCATAGGTTTGAATGTTATATAGAAAGTCAATCACTAGTGTATTTACATTTTACGTAGTACTTCACAGCAGAGTGTAATCCTTGGAGACTTGGGCCCCCATGTCTCTGTCTAAAGATTAATCATTAAGAAAAAAAATTATTCATTTGCATTCATACAAATCCCCCCCACCCCCAGTCATCCAGAGTAGTTTTCAACTTATTAACCATACTAAACAGAGCTGCATTCGTGCATTTTAATGTCAATGTAAAAATGGGTTCCCAGATATTTTTTCTTTTCAATCAAATCTCCCAAAAGATGTCTAATCATTCCCAGATTATCACTTAAACATTTCGCAACATTGTCACTTCTATAGTAAAACAAAAACTTGCTTTTAGCAAATCAGAAAGCCATACTTTATCAACTTAGATCTTTATTCGGATGAGAGAAAATTATTGAACTCCATTCCCAATCTCATTTGTAAAAGGATGATTTTTGCCTGTCACATAGGTACATGGCATTGTTCAGCATTTGTTCTTTAGTTGGTAAACCACTCCTAGGGATTACAATGTAATAGAGACAACCTCTGTGCAATAATTAGGATTATAATATACTGCAGGACAGGGTTTGGCCATCGTGTGTGCCATGTGCATGTTAGACCATCAGTGGGCTCTTGTTGAAAGAATGACATAGCTGATGAATAATATGAACATTACAAGCTCTGCCAGACAATTTCATTGTGGTGGGGCTCACTGCCTTCTGGGGGAGTGGGGATAATTTTGTGGAGGAAGTAATAGCTGAATAAAATCACAAGTGAGATGGGAGGAAGGCATTCCCATTTGGAAAGAAAATAGAAACAAATGTACAAGTAAATGGTATATTTTTGAAATGATAACAATTTTTGCCAGGAGCAAAGATGTAATGGTAGTTTGAGAAATAAAGCTGAAGAGTAGGATCCTGGTTGTAAAAGATGCTGGGAGACAGGCTGAGTTTGGACTTTACATGAAACAAAAATTAAGGTCTTGGTTGAAAGGCCTTTGAGGAAGGCAGGATAGAGGAACATCGGGTGCCTCTCTGCACTTCCACCATCACCATCTCCCAAAAGCTACATGAAAAGAAGAACCTGCAGCCTTCAAGAGCTGGTCACCTAACACCCACACATAATTTATTCCAAAGTGTTAGCGCCAGGGGTCCTGAGGAACCTTTTCAGGAGTTCTGGGAAATCCCTCATGCTCTCAGATCCTGATGTTAAAAATAGGAGGTCTTATTCTGGTATCTCAAGGATCTCTCCTGAGTTCCTGCACCCACACGTTTGCACAGCCATCCATACTGTGCTGTTTCCTCTCCCAAGCTCCTCCTCTTCCTCAAAACCTAACTAAATGCTGCCTCCGCTTGAAGGACTTCTAAGACAGCGACTTCATGTAACATCTGGAGACCCATCCCCAACATCTTGGTGCTACATTCACTTTTTGTTTTACAAAATACACAAATTCTTACATATTTACATCTAAGTGCACTGTAATAGCTTTTAGGAAAGACTACATCTACCAGCCCCTTTATATCCTCCGTTCAAGACCTGCCTCCTATCCCACCCCATCCCATTCCACTTCACAGTACAGCACAGTGTCTGTTAGTGATTGGGAGCTTGCCTGAGCCACACAGGCCTGCGCTGGAGCCACACCCTATTGGGATCCATGGGTGTGGGTGTTCACCCCTCTGGCTCCAGCTTCTTGTCATTGGCATGTGTAGAGCTACCAGAACAAGCCCCTCCCAGAGAGAATCACTTCGCCTGCCTCCTTCCAATGCTCACTGACTGCAGTTTGTATGGTCCTGCTAGTGATGAGCAGGATACAGGCCATGAACATGGCCGTGCTGTTCATAACGTGGGGTTGGGCACCATGAACAGTCAGCATTAAAAAACCCCCCACACAGCTCTCTTAAGTTTACCCAGGCTTAATTTCTTGTGAACTCACCTTTACCTGTCTTCATCTGCTCTCTCATGCCCACAGTCCACCCTGCATATATACCTGGTTCCAATCCCTCGAGATTTTATTTAGTGGTCTCTCGAGCCTGTCTGTCATGGGACATCCCGTGGGGCATTGATGATGCTAGGTGGACAGAGGCATAGTTTTATCTCCAGGTACCAGCCTGGTAGAAATCATAGCACCTAAGGATTGAAGCTGGCTCTCTTCCTTGGAAAGGGAGCCCCCCAAGAATATCCTGCATGCATCAGCATTGACTGCCACCCATTGCCAAGCTTTAGCCCGAACTTCAGAGCCCCACCTCACGGATGCAAATTAAAACAGAGCTCAGAATCCAGTTGCGAAGCAAGTCCCAGTGATTTGATTTGCATGGAAGAGCTTTTGTTGGTTGAGTGAAGCCAGCCAAATTCTCTGGGTTTCCCAGCCCTCCGGAAATAAGCCTTGCAGGGCCCGGGGCCCTGGGCTCAACAGGGTGGGCGTGATTTGAATGTTCACTGCACAGCTGCTGCATCCAGGGCTGGTCACTGCCATCGTTTCACTCCATTTTACTGCCTCAATCCCCCTGTGCATGTTAGTGGTTAATACAGCAGCCAGGAGACGCCAGACAGCTCTCGGCACCTGGTTCAAATTTAAGGCTCATTTACACATGATGTCACACACGCATTGTCAGCGCGAGGGAGGTCAGGATGGTTCATTTTGGGAAGGTTCGCATTGTTGAGTCTTTACAACACTCACTGCTATTAATGCCTTAACCATCTGACTTGGATTTCGGTTTTCTGGCATGAGGTAATCCCAGGCACTAGATTTATATGCTGAATGGGAAGCCAGCAGTGGTGGCTAATCATGCTGGTTTGCAGATCTGCACCTCTGGAGCCTTGGGATGGAATTAGAGGGCCACATGGCATGTAGCAAATCATGGGGGTTTGGAGCAGGAGGGGAATTAGCCAGACCTGGAAATGGGCTGAGGAGGGGGTGGTGCCACAGGCCAGAGTCTTGATTGAAAAATAGAAACCAAAGTAAGTTGGACCAGGGTCTAAGCCTAGAAGCCACAGGAATTATTCTCATTAGGCCAGTGTTTTGGGTCATTACTTGACCCATCCTTTTGCACATCATCCATAGAAATTTCAAACCCACCTTCCCAGACCTAATTCCAAGTTCCGTGAAGCCTTCCTGACCACCCAGGCCACAGTGATTTCTCTCCTGTGAACTGTTGTCAATAAGACAGCTTGCAATTACTGAGTGCTTCATTCGTGCTACTAGCACATTTCACCCTCGCAACAGTCTATGCGGAAGGTTCTCTTATTTCCATCATGCTGATGATGACAGCGCTTCAGGAAGATTGAATAATGTGTCCAGTGTCAGAGACAGTAAGAGTCAGGTCGGAAAACTGACTCCAAAGCCTGTGTTCTGCACTGGGAGTTGGCTACTTAGTGCCACTTTGCCTGTGAACTGAGGCGAGACCGTCTGTGGCTCCGGGAAATGCAAGGCACTGCTGTCCAAGGCCGCACATGCACAGTGCTGGCACGCCTGCCGGCTGTAAGGGCCTGCAGGGCAGGCACCGTCACCACTGCTTCTCTGAATGCCCTGACCTCTGAGTGCAGATGGACGGATGGGTGGGTGGGTGGATGGGTGGATGGATACCTAGCCACCCCCAGCACCTATGCTATTTCCCTCCCCGAGTGTTGAGATCTCTAGATAACCACTCCTATCGCTTTCTGTTGTCCTCTGACATGTAGCTAAAACAATAAAATTGGTCTGCCTGTTACATCAACAAGGATCTCCTTACATTATAGGGAGTTCAGAGAATGTCTAGTCCTGTGACTGCCTTGATTTTGTTTCTGAATCTGGACCAAGGCCTACTGCCATGGTGGGCCCCCCAAATGAGCTTTCTTATTTACTTCTGTGAGTCTGTTTCAGTCACACAAACAGGTATTAAATGGGAGCATCAGATACGGTGGGAGTGCACGTGGCAGGGCACCTGACCTGGCCCGAGAGTCCAGGGCTGGTTCCCCGAGGATGAGAGTCAGCCAGTGCCCAGGAGTGTGAAGGGCACCCCGGCAGAGAAGGGCGAGGACAAAGGCCTAGAGGCTCCCCACATGCCCTAGTGAGTGCAGCTGGACTCGTGACTGGAAAGGACTCTGGGGAGGGTGGAAGCCCAGGTCGTACCCTCACCTGCTCTGCCATCCACACGAGCGATGATCCCGGGTAAGACATCTCTGAATTCTGCGTTCCTAGGAAATGTCTCCTTCGAATGCCCTGCAGACAGCTGTTTCCTCAGTGTCCTCTCTCCTTTGAGCATCCCCGGGAATAATTGAAAACCCAGGCGTGAGGATGCCCCTCTTTTAAGTCACCATTGCTCCAGAGCAGATTTCAGCAGACTGCCCTGTCCTGCCCTCTCTAAGCCTAGGGGGCTGACCCCCGTGGACCATGTCAATGGGTTCCCTTGCTTCTGACTTCCCATGGGTTCAGCCAAAGAGACACCAGTAGGAACTCAGGGATGAAGGAAACAGATGTCAGGGTATCTGTCTCCCTGCCAGGCCCTGTGGGCACCCTCAGCCAAAGACCCACTGCCTGGAGCCATCCTCGCTGGGGTCTGCGTTCTGGTAATGTCCCCTTCCTATTGCCCCTCTGGTCATAGGGTGGTAACAGTCCTCCCCCACCGCCATTTTGGGCTAAATTGTGTCTCCCCCCAATTTCACAGGTTGAAGCCCTAACCACCAGCTCCTCAGAATGTAACTATATCTCGAGATGGGGCCTTTAAAGGGTGATTGAGTTAAATGGCATTTGAGTGGGCCCTCATCTGCTTTGACTGTATCCCTATGAAAGGAGGAGAATAGTGCATACAAAGAGATACCAGGGATGCACATGCACAGAGGACAGACCATAGCAGGACACAGGAGACAGCCATCTGCAAGCCCAGGAGAGAGCCCTCAGGGAAACCACACCTGCCAACACCTTGCTCTTGACTTCTAGCCTCCAGAACTATGAGAAAGTTAACTTCCGGTGTTTCCGCCACTCAGGCTGTGGTATTGGGCTATGGGGGCTCCAGCGAACGAATGCACAGTACTTCACTATCCCTGGTGATTTCCTGAAACCCTGCGTAATACATTGCATAAGTAAGTCCCTTTACTAAACGTTCCTTTTGGGCATGACATCTGTTTCTTACTAGGACCCAGACTGATATACAAGCCTAGACTTTAACAGGAGCACTTAAGTGACAAAGGCAAGAACATACATCACTGAAAGCAGCCCCCTCAAAGGTGTCCTCTCCAACCCCACCTGTGGGCCCTCCTGGGTACTCGTGCTGTCCCAGGTGTTCGCTCTCCTAAGGAGCTGAGTGACTGGGTTAGTCGTTCCCTGTGGGTTTCCGTTTTCCTGAGTAAGCATAGAAAGCAAAAGCTACCTCTTCAGGGGTATTTTGAGGTGCATATTGGATGCAAATGTGAATTAACTGAGAGAACCCTGCAAAGAAAAGTGCTTTCATGTAGCATATCCATAAGCAATTTCATTGATGAGTACGCACAAAGCATATTTTGAAGGCAAGAGAAAGATTTTTGCTAGATTTTTACTGACCTGAGTGTAGTTCAAGCCTTTGCTCAGATGCTCCCTATTAGCTCTTCCTTAAAACGAAAGAAACCAGTGTTCTTTCATAGACACAGGCCCCATATGCACAGCAGGTGAATGTGCCCATCTCTTTGCCTCGTCCCCTTTAACCAGCTGGAGGCCAGAGCAGCTTAGACCCAAAAACGGTGTGGAGTATGGAGAGGAACAGACTGTGTCCTGGTCGTTTTCTATTGCCAATAAACGAGGCTTCTCAACCATGTCGTCTCCACCTGCAAACGCTGAATTGTTACCACCCCCCACACTGCGAAGAGGGACATCCTGACATGACACAGGGATGGTGCTAGGATGGGGCAGGTCCAGCCTCCCCGGTTGCCATGGTGAGGGACTGACAGGTGCTAGAAGACAGAGATGGGGCCTGGAAAGGGAAGGGGCTCAGGCAGCTTCTTGAATCCTTGTTCTCTCTGCAGCTCTACTCTCTACAGGCCACTCCCAGCGTTGGCGAGAGAGCCAGGCTGCCCTTCTGTCGGCCTCTGGCTCCCTCCAGGGAAGAGCTACTCTTGGAAGAAGGCTGCCTCTGGGGATGGGAGCACCCCCTTGCCATACCGCTATCTCCATTTGTCATCAGCTGTGGCTGTGACTCAGGCATTCTCGTGGGTGTGAAAGCAAATTGAGGAATGAAATGGCCTTGTGGGTCAGCCAGGTGACAAGAGAATAAAAAGCTCAAGATGTAGAGATTCACTTCCACCCTCATTAAAAAATACAAACTCCAGACAAAGGGCAAGTTGACTACTTTTTTTGGATCTGTCAGAAAGCTGAGGTCACAGGGCAATCAACTGGCCTGAAATCTGAGGATGCACAGGGGCCGGTGGAGGAGCATGGACACGAGCGCTGCTTAACTGAGTTCAGATGCAGCCAATAGAACTCACCTGGGACAGGTGAGCGTTAGTGGAGAATGAGTGTGGGCTGGGGAGGGAGTGCGGCGTCTCGGGGTTCCACGTCCACAGAGGGCGTCTGCCTCTTCCTGCGTGCTTTCTCCACAGAAAGCATCAGGCACTTGTAGCAAGACTGGCCAAAGTCCTGAGCAAGAATCCCTGCATAGCACTGGGAGTACAAATGAAGGTAAAGTACGAGATGTTTTTAAAATTTTTATTGCTCTAAAATAAGGTGACCAGACGTCCCACTTTTGGCAGGACAGTCTCGATTTTTAACAGTTTGTCCTATGTCCTGTGGCGTTTTTAAAAAGTCTCGATTACTCTTTGTAATATTTTAAGTAATAATAACCCCCCCCCCCCCCGTCAATGGTGTACCGCTTTAAATCTGGTCACCTTACTCTAAAAGATAAACGACTCTCGAGTAAAAACATAGTAGCAATGTATTCTAGATGCAGGAAATGTATACGTCACATGTAGGACATTGTACACATGTTGGCAGAGAGCAATTGGCAATATACAATGGTAAGGTCCTTACATGTGTTAAAAAATGAAATTCAACCAAGTAAATTTTAACGATTTTACTGGCTTTATTCAACAGTTCGTGAGTTGGGCAGCGCCCGTTTCTAGGAGGAACAAAGTTGAGCCTTGCTTTGGGTTATCGAACTTAGCACGAGTGGCTCCACTGTGGGGTGTTGTCCTGTTGTCATCGGGCCGGCACCAGGGCAGGAAGGTTCTTTGCTGGCCTGTCCTGCTTTCAGTCCTTTCTCGAGCCCTGGGTGGAGGCCATGGATAAGAGCCTGTGAGTGAGTGTGAATTCCTCTTGTTTTTGCACATGTGGGAAGGGGTGATATTTTCTTATGCTCCTTGGCTTTTGGCCTTTAGCAGTTGAAAACTTGTAGATGAAGTCTCTTTATTCTTTCTTGCACGGCACCCCGTGTTTCTGCCTCCTATATTCAACGCAAGTAAGTCCTTGCTTCTGTCCCCTTTCTCCTTGGAGGAGCTGTATTTCCCGAGATTTCAGGCTCTTGATTCGGTAGGACCTTGGCTTTCTGATGCATTTAAGCAGGTGTATGGCTCTGTAGTTTACCTCTGTTGTTAGGATGGGAGAGGCACTAGTTTCGGTTCTCTACATATTAGGCAGGAGTGGAACTCATGTTTTCTTATCAACTCAAGGGTGTGTACCCTCCTCATTATTCATTTCAGAATTTCTCTTGGCTAGTTTCATGTGTTTATTGCCTTAAATACACTTTAGAATCATTTTTTGGTCAAGCTCTTCATCTTTCAGCCTCTCAATATTTCCTGATTAAAATGGTGTTAAAATATGTGGACGAATTTGGGTCTCAGGTAGTTTCAAACCTCCCATCCCCAAGATCAGAACCCAGCAGCGGACAGGTGCTGTGATTGGGAGAATCCTCAAAGGCCAGCCTGCCTCGAAGTTTTCACTATCTGCCCTGCTGCCCCGAACTGTCTGCCTTAGAGCTGGGAGAAACCTTTCCAGAACCTTGGGGGATGAGCAATGTATGCAGTTTGCCTCCGAAGGACCAGTGCAATGATACTTCCCAACCATCACTCCACTAAAATGCGTGCCACAGAACTTGACAAGAGTCTTACGTAATCGAATGAGTGACCGTGTGAATGTGTGGGTAAATAAGCACGAGGAATTCTGTTAAGAACATGGAAGCTAGAGCCAGTGTTGCTCAGTGGTTAAGCATCAACCTATGAACCAGGAGATCACGGTTTGATTCCTGGTCCAGGCACATGCCCGGGCTGTGGGCTCGGTCCCCAGTAGGGGCTGTGCAGGATGCAGCTGATCAATGATTCTTATCCTTGATATTTCTCTCTCCCTCTCCTTTCCACTCTGAAATCAATCAAAGTAAAATAATAAAAAGAACATGGGAGCTAAGGGGAAATCACTGGATCTGAATTGAGAGCACTTGAGTAGTTTCCGCCGAGACTCTGAGCCCCTGGCGGAGGGGGCTGTGGGAGTGAAAGCCCGCACCTCCTCTGAGGTCATGGCGCTTGAACCTGGCCCCCAGGGGAAAGCTGGGACAGAGCCCACAGGACTCTTCAGAGCCATGGGTGTGAATGGGGTAGGCCTAGCTAGGGGGTGTGTTGGAGGAAGAAGTTCTCCAAGAGAAACCAGAACTCATTACATCCATTGATTTTTATTCTATGGCTCTTGCAACTATGATTCTCTTGGAATTAAACGAAACAAAACAAAACAAAACAAAACACACCCATCAGTAGTTTCTGAAAGATTTTCCAGTAGGGGAAACAGAGAGGACAAAATTCTGAGGAAGAAAAAGAAAAGTAACAAAACTTCTTGATGTCTTCCTCAGCCTGCTTTAGAAAGAAAGGAGTTGTGCAATTCAATAAAAGACAGTGATCTTTGGTTGACCCAGGACATTTCACCGACGCAAAGCCAGAGGCACGCAGGGGGCGCAGACGCCTACATGCAGGCCTCAATTTTGATTTTTAAGATGCAACAATTTTTCTTGGTAAATTAATATTTAATTTTCAACCAACTCCGGCACCTCATTAAGGAGGGGCCTGTTCTTTGCCAAGTTCTTCCAAGGGAACCTGCTGGGGTTGAGTGTAGGTGTCAGCAAACATTTCCCAGTGTGCTCTAATGGGGAAATATTTATTTTGTAACACTCCTCCCTGACCAAATCTATAATTATATGATGTTTTATATGCCCAAGAGGCTTTGGACAAAGATTTCATGTCCATAATGCACCTTAATGTTGGGAAACAGTTTTTCAGGTGCCTTTTCCTTGTCATGGCCACGGTGCTCTCTCCTGGAAGAAGGGGTTCCTGGGAATTTCTTGTTAGCCTGAGAGAGGTCTGGGATCTTGAATCCTGGAAGGTTGCTGAAGGAGGCGAATGGGTGTGTGAAATAATTGCTAGTGACTGCAAGTTCATTTCATAATGGCCCATAAAAGTACACATATTCCATTTCTGGAGTAGCTATGCCTTTACTAAAACTTTTTTTTTTTAAACAAGAAAGACTTTCCACAGTGTCATTTTCTGCTTTTGGAAGGATAACATTTAGAGCAAGGTATAAAGGACCTTTGCCAGAATAATTACCATTTAAAGCCAAGGTCTCCAAGATTTTTCTTGGAGTAGAAGATGCTGGGGCTGCCCCAGACCTGTGGACACACACTACACTTGTCCAGCCGCCATGGGAAAGCGGGCCGCCCTGCTAGGCAGTGCTGCACCATTAATACAAGTCACATGTGCTGCAGGGGGAACTGTGATTATCTGCTACATGAAGGCTGTGTCAGGAGAAGCCAGGAGAATGGCAACTTCATGCCGAACCAAAATCCACAAAGGGCTCCCAAGCCTTTTTCATCATCCCCTGTTGTGTGTTAGAACATGTCCCCGTGGGCATCTCGATGGCAGGGTGCCAGGACCCAGTGTCCTGAGTCAAAGGCGAGTTTATGAGCAGAGGGGTTATTGATTGACATGGCTGTTGCATCTGGAACACATGGTAATTTAGTGATTGGATTCACTAGGATGAGGGATAGAGCTGTCTCATAGCCAAAGACAGAACTTGGATGAATATTCAAGAGAGCCGCCAAACAGCCTGGCATAGTGGCCTGCTGGTACTTCTGTTGGGAAGGCCTATCATTCGTCACTAAAACAAGACCTGTTATTAGAAGGTAATTGTTTTTATGGGTAGTGATGCTCTGAAATTGGCCAAAGGAAGATAGCATACACACATACTAGCGGAGATCGAATTCGTCATCTGATACACAAGCACAACAGGAAATGTGTGCATTGATTAATGGTTCACTCGGCATGTTTGATTTGAGGAGTGACTGGTAGAGGGCATTAATTCCAGTTTGGTTTGGGGAGGAAGTTCGAGAAAGTTCTGCCACCATCTTAACCCTCCCGTGCCCCACTCCCAAACCAGTATTTTCGTTTACATTCCTCAATGTACCTTGATCTCCAAGGTAGAGAAGGAAAGTGACTCTGCTATTCTGGAATTTGGAACCAACTCTGCATGTTTGTCTTCTCTGTGCCTTTCACAAGTTTATAGCTTTTTATTACATTTTCTCTCATCTTTCCAGGAAAAAGAGATTCTTTTTTTGGCTGTGTAAATTCCATTTTCTTGACCATATTATTGCATTTCTCTGGATCTCCTCCAGTTCCATTTTGCCTTCCCAGCAAAGAGATGTTTTTAAAAAGCAGTGATTTGGGGGAATAATGTCAATATGGTTTATTATTTTTCCTGCTTCGTTAAATACCAGTTTGCTGTACTAACAGCTGTTAGGAAAGCCAAAAGTTAGTTAAGTAAGTAAACAGTGTAGTTTAAAAATAGAAGTGTCGACACAGGCATAATGTACTAATTTGCTAATCCTTTGGGACACACACTCATAACTTCAGAACATCTGAGGTGGAGATAGAATTATGGACCCACCCAGAGCTGCCAGTCCGTCATCAATAAGTTGGCAAATGATGAGAGTACCGATACACTTATATTCTCAATGTGACTGTAGGTGTGCAAGTTCATGATGGGTTTCCACAATTAAACAGCTGGAGAAAGTTTCTGAACATCATAGACCAGCTTCATAGTCCTCAATTCGGCAACACCTTGAAATACCCAAATCAAACTGTTCTCTTTCTCGTAAACGCAAAGACCTTTTACTAGGCTTTGGCTGTGGCCAGGCCTGTGTCAGACACCAGCAGCAAAAGAGCAACGGGACCTGGTTCTGGCTCTGAAAGGAGGGTGAGCCCCGGGCGTGCGGAGCCACTGGGTTATTGAGAGGATTAACGTGGTTGACATCTGGAAACTGCTTCCAAGAGGGCCAGGCTCCTAGCAAGCTTTGCAGAAGTTTGTTATTATTTCAAAGGTTCAACATTTTAACTTTTATGTTTTCATAATCAGAAGGAAGTGGCCTATTTAAAAATACCTAATGAGAGGGGCTGTACCAGAAGTATGAATAAAGTACCGTGGGGGCCCGGAGAGAAGAGGGCGTGGGCTGCCTGGGAAGGGCTGGATGGGATCAGGAAGAAGTTTCATTTGGGCCTTGAAGATGGAGAAGGTGGGGGAAGAGCTTTCGAGGCCAGGGAAAGAACAAGTTCTAACGAGACCCGTTCATGTCTCATTTTGAGGCAATTTCCTCTGGTTCAGGACTTTGGGAGACAGAGCACACTGATAAGAGATGCCCTGACAATAACCTGTCTCTTTCGATGGGAGGTAAATCATCCATAATATAACCTCCCTTCCAGACCTGATCTGCCCCATTTTCCTTTTCTTTCATCAGGGATTTATTTGCATCTCCTCCCCCCTGCCCCTCCTCACCCCCCATCCCCCTCCCTCCACTGTGAAGAGGCAGCTAGGAAGAGCTTTGGCAAAATTATAAAATAAACACCACGTGCCTTTGCGGCCCGCCTGGTGTAAAGTCTCCCCATCCAGGCTCCCTGTGCTCACTGACCTCGGGCCCCTGTCAGAGAAGAAGGGACCTGCAAGCTCACTCCTGCGGGATTGGCCTGGGCTTACCGGGCGCTGTCAGCCCTCTGAAGGCAGCTTTCAGAGAATGTTCGAATGCAGAGGTTCCTAGATGAGTAAAATACTCAAAATTTGGAAACCCCTGACAAAGTGCTGACTTTTAATCTTGCTATGTGACAACATTAAAAAAAACACGAATGCCCGCCTATTTTCACCAGTACTTCCCAAAAGCATATTTTAACAAGAAATAACGAAAAGAGTGGACTTTTAGCACCAAGGAGAGTCTTTTACATGGAATATATTCGGCTTATGAAAATCTACCTTTGTCTTGCTGCTGGCCGGTGATGGTCTTTTGAGAAGTCCTGCGTTAACTAGAAGAGATGAATCAATACTGAATGGTGGGAAGTCAGGCACCAGCAGGGCCGAGTGGGAACTGACCAAAAAATATCGGGTTTCCTTGCCGTCTGCCTTGCCTTTCCCCCGTGGCTCTCTGCGAACATGCCTCAGTAGCTCACTTTCTCGGCCTCCGGCTCACAACGGTTATGGGAACGGAGCCTTGGTTGCTAGGATCAACTGTCCAAACCATCAGGGTCAGGAATGAACCCAAATGGATGTGTTGTTAGTTAGGCCATATCAAATCACCTTAGCTAGTCATCCTCGCCGTTTCCAAACATAATCAAACCCATGCTTGACCATGGCCCAAGCCTTGAAGGACACATTCCTTCTCAGTACCTGTTGAAGTTTAAACGTTTGCTTCCATTGAGGCCAATGTGCTTACAACATTAAACTTTGACGTAAGTGCTCATCTGAAAGTAACTGTCACCTTGGAGGCACCTGGCACTTCAGGCCAACCTGGGACAGACCAAGTGTCAATAAAGTTTGATTAATCACAGCAGCCATCCCGGCCCATCATGGCCAGAGTCAAAGCGGGAATGACATTTGCAAAATCCGCATTTCTATTTTTGGTCATGCTGCATCGCACGGCAGGACTCCCCTCCCGGGGACGACCTCACTCTTCTTGCATCGTGGTGCCGGAGAAAGAGCGGCCGCCGCTGGCTGTGTCCTGAGTGAAGAATGGATTCTAGGTAGAACTGTGGCTCCATACAATTTACTGGATCTTGCTCAAGAGAAACACATGAGTATTTATTTATAGCCGGTTGCCTCCCTCTCAGACGCACTCCCAATTTATTATTCTTGACATTGAATTAGTTGTGATCACTGTGGAAACAGTGAACAATTTTGAGGCAGGCTGGGAGGAAGCCTTTGTCATCAGACTCTCCTGCATTCAACTCTGCCTCCAACTCTGTGCCCTTGGCAAGGATTTAATCTTGTCATTGTATTTTCACATCTATAAGACAGGGAAATACCGCTTATATTGCAGAGTTATTGTGAAGATGGAAAAGAGTAACTGCACAGAGGTACCCTCAACAAAGAGTTCTGGTTATTGTTACGAAGAATTTTTAGGGTGGGAAAACCAGCTAGCTCCTTTGTGATGCTTTGGCATTTGGGACAGGGGTAGGGGCCGGGGGTGCTGGGAAAATATGGTCTTTTTTACTGTGCTCCTTTCTGAAAAGGTTTCTCCTTCTGGCACCACGGAGGGGTCGTTTGAGGGTGCCTTGAAGAAGTGGTTGAGCATAGGGGTTGCCACCCACAATGCCGGTGCTGCGAGTGGTAGCTCACGTGCACATTTCTCCTCGTAGGCGTGTGCTCCAACGGAACTGCTTTGGACATCCCTCAGCAGCACACACAGCAAATGTTCTTGGACTTCGGAAGCCAGGTTGGTGCAAAGCAAATAGGACTTGGATGAGCTTGGGGACAGCTAAAGCAGTTGGACAAATAGCTCTTTTTTCTGTGACCATTTCTGCTTCTTTCTTCCATTGAAAGAGGGAGCAGGAGGATGTACAATGCCTCTGTTCATCTAGACCAAGTTCAAAGACAGGGACACCATAGAATAGCCTCCTATTTGTCAAGTTCTCTGCTGTTAGTATGCACTTGGTAAACACTCGGCACTCAATAAATGCTAGCAGACAGGCAGAAGCCCCGACGCCAACCAGCTGGCCTCAAAGTACCAACAGTTTGGCCCGCAGAGTGCTGGCTGCTGGCAAGGAGAGGTTCTCCCAGCTTCTATGTCTTGGTGGGTGGCAGAGCCCTGGCTAAGCCTCACACCCCAAACTTAGCACCTGTCAATCTCCTGTCCTCTGTGAAAGAGCTTGTTTTCCTCCCTGCTGGGCCCCCCACTTCTCTGGGATTTCCTCAGTGCTGTCTGTCCAAGCCTTTCTGCTGCACTGGGAATGGAAAATCGAGCAGCTCTAGGCCTGGCTACCCAGCGCTTCACTTTCTCAACAGCCTCGGGGGTTTCTTCTTACCAGGACAACAGGGAGTTTCATTCTTGGACTCGCTGAAGCCTGGCCAAGCAAGACCCCTGTCCTTTTACTGGCCCAGGCCAGCCCTGATGATGTCCCCACCCATCAGGGGCAGACACCCATGGGTTTCAAGGGATCTGAGGCCTGGGAAGGAGCAGATGGGTTCGAGCCCTTTCCCGAGAGGCTCTAAGTCCCCCTGTCCTGGCTGCAGTCCCATGCACCCACCGTGCCCAGCCTGAGCCAGGCACCGAGCTCACCTTGCCCTGGTGGCTGGTGCGTTAGTTCACGGCAGCTGCGGTCACAAATAGGATCAAATCTGCAGTTTTTAATTCTGTGTGATGCGGCCACGAAAGTGGCCTAACTGCTTTTCAGTATGGTCATTACGACTCTCTTCACTTCCTTCCCCATGAAGCCTGCATGAGTCATGGATGCAGAATCTCACCCCACCCCACTGCCCCCAGAGCAGGAAGGCTGCTTCCCGGGGTTTCTCTTCCTGGCAGTAAACTCAGTGGTCCCTGCAGGACTGTTATGACTGATCCAAGGATAGGACATCAGGGAGCCCATAACCTGGCAGGAGTGGGCGTCCTCTTCATCCGCTCGCTACCCAGGAGGAAAGACAGGTGTCCGCTGCAGATTTCCCATTTGGAGGCCTGGGGGATGGAAGGGAACCCTGAGGCCTACAGGACACATGGGGCTGCCCTGTGAAGTGAGCTCATCCAAGCTCTATGGCTTCCAAAATCCATGAACTTTTGCTGTGTGTGCTGCCGAGGGGACCACGGGACACAAGGGGCTGCCCTGTGAAGTCCCCTGGCCCCGCCAGGATCCTCCCCAAACTCAAGTCTGTCTGCTCCCAGGGGCAGTTGTGCTCGTTCACTGTAGAGGACAAACACTTGCCCAGGCCTCTGTATTAGTTTACTAGAGCCGCCATAACCAAGCTACCACAGTGGGGGCATAAACAGAAACGGATGGTTTCAGTTTTGGAGTCTGGAAGTTCAAAACCACGATCTCAGCAGGTTTGCTTCTTCCTGAGGGCTGTGAGGGGAGGCTCTGTTCCGGCCTCTTTCCTTGGCTTGTAGATGTTCGTCTTCTCCCGCCGTCTTCCCATCATCTATGCCTGCCCCCGGCCGCATTGCCCTACCAGCCAGACTGGACTGAGCCCCACCCTAACGACCTCATGTTTAGTTAGTTATTCCTTAAAGATCCTAACTCTAGTGCAGTCGCTGAGGTATTCTGAGGTCCTGGGGGTTAGGACTTCAACCTACAAAAGTGTTAAGGGGCACAATTCAGCCTGTAACGGCCTCCCAGAGCAAGTTTATTCCTAGGGTGCTCATGGCCCGGAGCCCTGCTGGGTCAGGGTGGATGGCAGCTGCAGGGAGTTTCCTTCTGTCTCTCTCGTGGCTTTTCCATTTTCTTGCCGTGAGGCCGGGTCTTTCTGGCATGTGGGATTTGACTTCCATGCAGAGTTCACCAGCCCTGGGACGGCATCAAGTGCTGTAAAGTCATCTGGTCACCAGTCACCTCCCTGCTAGCGGGGGAGCACCAGGGCAGCAGGGCAAGTAAGTGCTTTGTTCTTTGCTGCATCCCCTGGACATGGCCCAGGCTGGGCACATAGAGGCACTTGATTCATGGCTGCTGAGCTGAAGTTCTCTCACAGTTTGTGATTCTGCTCCCTTCTCCCCTCTCTCCTGAGTGGCCCATTCCTTGGGAGCCTTTAATCCGATTCGCTCACGTTTCAGAATCACATGCCATGTACCATATTTCACTGTGCGCCACTTGTACCAGTACTTACCTAATGTTCTCCTTTAAAATAATTCACGTTTTCCCACACACAAATTTATTTTAAGAAACACTGCGTGGGTTGATCGTCTACTTACCGCGTTTAAGTCTATTGACGTTAAAACCAACATTAGCTGTTAAATGCTTGTGTAACAGCTAAATCCATCTGCTCTCCTGGTGGCGACTTGTCCTGGAGAAGTAGACTGGGCTTAGCCAACCCAATTCAGGTGATAACAGAGAGCATGCTCGCAGCTCCAAGGAGCAGAAACTCCCCTGGAGCTGACTTAGTGCTAAGGACAGCCATCATTACCTCACACACTGGGATATTAGAATGGCGAGGTATGAAAACTGGTTGTGTTAGGGGCTCATCAAAGGTTGAATCCTTTCCACCCCTGTGTCCCAGTGGCCTCGGTGGCAAGATGGCAGCAGTGGTCCTAGCATCCCACTGACACAGTGTCCAGAGAAATAGGAGAGATGGCTTGGTCTCTTCTCTTCTCCTAAAAGTCCCTCAACAGATTTCTTTTTTATGAATGTCATTGGCGAGAACTGAGTGCCATGCTCCTTTCTCAGAAAGGGAAACGGAAAGCACCGGGAAGGTCCTCTTGGATGGAGAGGGCGTCAAGATGAGAACCGCAATGGCCATCACATGTCCATGACTAGCTTATGGACAGGTTGTCATCGAGGCAGGTGCCCCTCGCCGGTCCATTCAGGGGCTACCCCTAGCCCCAAACCAGCCTAGGTCAAGGGCAGACAGTTTCAATCACAGGAGGGCCTGGGGCATGACAAGTACCACAGCTGGTCCATCAGTGTTCTCCCTCCAGGACACAATTTCTACCTTTAAGCTCTGTCAGACTCAGGCTGAGCCACCAGCTTCCAAAAATACGATGCTGCCTCCTCCCCGACTGCCGCCGCCTCCTGATCCCCACACTCTGGCTCACAGCAGACCTGAGCAAACAGAGCCAGCCCCCACCCCACTTTGGCCCCACTCTGGGAAGAGACTCTGCCTTGAGTCTGCTTTTGATGGGGCTGGGCCAGACCCGCAGGGCTCATTTTCTCTGTCTCCTGCTAAATTCCCTGGCTGCTCCTCAGCTGTCAGGTTGCCAAGCCCCGAGCGTCTCCTGGCTCCATCTGCAGCAGGAAATGGGCCTGACAATTGTTCTTCCAGAGCCGGTGATTTTGCAGGATGCATTTGGACGATCCCACCCACGCTCCATCTCTCAAACCCCAGCTCGTGTTCAACATTGATTTACTAAGCACGTACTACAAGCCCAGCTCTGTACTCAGGGCTAGGATGGAGGTGGGTGGGGCCAGGGATGTGGGGGGGCAGGACAGGAGGAAGGTGGGGAGTAGGAGGGCACCAAGGACGCATCTGACAGGCTCTCTGCTGCTGGTAAGCCATAATGACAGCCATACACTTGGAAAGTGAGGTCATCAGCCAGGAGGGCTCTGTTTGGCTCCAGGTCACATAAGTGGAGTTAGATAATACAGTGTGGGCATAACAGACAGGGGCAGAACGTGCGCCAATAATCTGCTTGCCTGCTATACACCCCCGGAGCACCCCTCTTTCCTCTGGGTGCCCTGGGACAGACCGCTTTAGACCAAATCCACTGGTCCCTGCCCCCAGCTCCAGGTGGGCTTGCCAATGGAGCCACCAGCAGGAGATGGGAAGGCAGGGGGAGAGGGAGGCCGGCTGCATTCCCTCATTGCTTCCTCCTCATCTTGTTGCGATTCTGGTTTGGCTGGATCCTGTAAAGCCACAGCTCCTGTAGAGGTGCAGGGCGGTGTGGCTTCCTGCTGTGGCTGGTCCCTGCTGCCAGCCACAGCAGGAATAGTGTGCTGGTCGCTCGCTAGTAAACCAGCTTGGAAAATACCCTCTGAAGGAGCTGAGCCTAGAGCTGGGCTTCTGAGGGGGAGTTGAAGTTGAGTAAACAGAGAAGAGACAAAAGGGCTTCCCGGGGGAGCCCAGCCTAGCAGAGGTGCCAGAGAGACCGAGTGCAGATTGGGAGACTTTGCCTAGGTGGAAGGGAAAGCTGGAAAACAAGAGGAAGAATCAGCACGACCGTTTCCATGGCCTAGCCCTAGAACCTGCTCTTCATCTCTTGGGCTACATGGAGCTATGGACAGAGTTTGAGCTAATGAGGCCAATGTTTCGACTTTATTATCAGAGGCTTTGTTTTGTCTTCTGTTTCTTCTTTTTCCTTTTTATTGATCTTACTGCCATCGTTAGTAACATCATCAGTAATATTTATGGAACAATATGGGTTGAATTGCATCCACCCCAAAATTCACATGATGAAGTCCTAACCCTAGTATCTCAGGGTGTGGCCTTATGTGGAGACAGGTTCTTTATCAAAGTAACCAAGCTAAAATGAAATCTTTTGGATGGGCCCTCGTCTAGTATACCTGGTGTCCTTATAAGGAGAAAATTGGACACTGAGACATGGTATGGAGGAAAGACTGTTCACAGACACAGGGAGAAGATGGCCACCTACAAGCCAAGGAGAGAGGCCTGGAAAAATCTTCCCTCAGAGCCTTAGAAGGAAGTAACTCTGCTGACACCCTGACCTTGGACCTCTAGCCTCCCAGTACTTTGCTGTTGCAGTTTTAGCTCTCACCACATAAGGGCTGGGTGCTAGTCAGTCATGAGCAGTGAGCAGTGGTGATCAGATTCATTCTCATGGCAGCTGCGCTTTGCCGGTGATTCCCCTGGACCCTCTCTAGCTCGGCACACCGTCATTCTTGCCATCACACATGCGACTCTGGCGCTTTTCCATAGTTAGTAACATATTCATTTGTTGAGCACCTATTATGTGTCAAGTATTCCTCGGGAGTCTGGGGAGACGAAAACGAATAAAATTCCTCCCTGTCTTGGAGCTGCCATTTGAGGTTTCTGAGTTTGTTTCTCGTCTGTCTCCCCAGAGAAAAGTACCTCCAGGAGAGCAGGATTGTGTGTGTTCACGACACACACGACACATGTTTGAGAGCGAAACACTGAAGTCCCCTGCCCAAGGTCAGTGAGTGACCGGGACAGGACCCCGGTGCTGCAAATTAAACAAGTTAGGCCATTGGATTGCTGAAGGGACAAGGGACTTGCACCATAAAAAAAGGAGCAAGTGTTTTCCAAGTTATTACAAATGCCTACAGCTCCCAGTTTTTTATTTGGTATACATACGCCATGACTTGTGCTCAGAGGACTTGAGGGGTGTTTAAAAGAGAGGGGCGCATATTTAGACTTCTATGGAATGTCCACTTTGGTTTCAATCACATCTAAATGCCCAAATTAGCTCGAAAGAACTCTAGGCCTGCCCGTAGGCTCACAGCAGCCTTCGACGGGTGTGGGCAGCTGCCTCCCAAGAGGTCGTTCGTCCAAGAACCTTTGGCTATGGTGTGAGAAACGGCTCCATGGTGATTGGCATAGCTGCTGCTCGTTTGAGTCACTGCCCTGAAACACATGCTTCTGGCTGCTTTCTCTGTTAGAGGCACACAGGACAGGGAAAGAAGGTACCCGCTGGCTGGAGGCCAAGATGTAGAACAAAGACAGCAGATTCAGAAGCTGAGAGAGCCCTTCCACCCAGTCCTGGGGATGCTGCTCACTGGGTCATTTCCCCACATTTTCCTCTCTGGTTCCTCTCAAAGTCCGAAGGCCCCCATTGCCAGCCCGCCTTCCTCGGCCTCATCTATCTTCTCAAATGGCCCAGGGCCCAGGTCTCATGCCTTTTGGGGGCCATGGCTCATAAGCTTGATCATCTTGACCATGTAATTATATTTTAATTACCCTAACCCCTGCCAGACATGGATATTCTCAGTCTACAACAGCAGGGGTGCAGACAGCTAAAGTGCTCCTGTAGGGGCGGCACCAGCCCTGGGCTACTGCTTCTGAGAGGATGGAGTCACGGCCTGGAACGAAGGCCAGTCCCTCACACCAGACCCTGAAACGGGGGCAGCCAGGCCTGCTGCCCAGGGGCCAGACACAAACCCTTAGGAGGCTCACTGCCGCTCAGCTCTCCCCCTCATCATGGTCCCAATGAGACTCTCCAGGGATAGCCATCATCTGCCCCTTTCAGTAAAGTGTCACAGTGTGCAAATGGCTTGTTCACTACATTAAAAAAAAAAAAACCACAACAGAGTGGCTTCTAGATTAGCCCATAATGAAGCCCCCACACTCACTTTCATCTCATTTGCTTCCATGGGTGGGAGAGGAAGGGCGGAGGATAGCTCGTATGCTGGGAATTGGGCATAAGTGTGGGCTGGTCCCTGGGGTGTGTTGCCCATATAAATGTCATCATCTTGTATGTTGTGGCAGAAAAATGTCGGGAACCAAACCTCTTTCAGGTTTTTAAGCGATGGGCTTTCTGGAAGACCCATTAAGAGGATGCTTTGGAAACCAGCTTGGAAAACCTGACACGTCGCCACTTTCATCTGCTGAGCAGCTTACAAACATCCTCCCGCTCCTTCCCAGGGCTCCCCTGGCTTCTTTGCTTCAGCTGGACCCTGAATTTTTCAAGTGAGATCGCAGACCCAGAGGGGGAGGATGTCTGGGAGGTGTGAGGTTTTGTGATGGGGGCCATCAGCCTCAGGAAAAGTCCCTCATTTCATGCTATTTTTTGTGATATCAGAACCCTGCCCATCACAAGGCCACTAAGCCCTAAGTTCCTCCGGTTCCAACCTCATCCGTGGGAGCCATCCCGGTACTTGCTCGAACACCACGCCCACAGACAGGCCGCCTGACTCTTCCCTGCTGGTAGGGTGACCACCTTCCCTGGGCTGCTCCCGGGGCTCAGGAATGGAGATAAGCTCAGGCCGCTTGCAAGGTCAGGGACCAGGGACCCGAGGGCTTCTAGGACATTAAAGGATGTTCACCGTGCCAGGCCAAGCCCAACCTTGTCCAATTTTTTTAGGAACTCTCAGCCTCTCCCTCTGAGGCTCCTCTCCTTTGACATCTGTTGAAAAGGCCCAGAGGAAAGTCTCAGGGGTGCCCACCTCCCGCCCAGAAGCTCCGGGACTCTGCCAGGCTCCGGGGATGGAGAGGCAGGCGCAGCTTTTTCATCTGTGTCTCTGCGGCGCCCTGTGAGAGGCCAGATGGATGCCCTGAGCTCCCCGGGGAGCGAGGATGAACAGAGGTGGGAAAGAAAACCAGCCTTGTAAATAAACAAGAGCAGAGTCCAGACCCAGGGCCTCGCTGCTCCTGCCTCAGCTTTCCGGGCTTCTGACAAGGGGAGCTCCTGAGGCTCCCCCCACCCCCCCACCCCGAACGGCCGGGGAGCCCGTTATTGTTTTTGGATTTCACTGAGATGAACTCCAGATGATTTTCCAAGGGCTGATTTCACAGCACATTTGCTCCATCTGAGTAATCACTCTCTGCAGCAGTTGGACTTCCACTAGGCGTTCACCTCGTGTGCCCGGAATCGGGACTGGCCACCTCCTTGGGGTTGAATCGTTTTATTTTCTTTGGAATTTAGCCAAACCCTTTCTGTTGGCCTTCGCTCCATCTAGGCCTTTGCAGTTGCCTGCGGGCAGGTTTACACCAAGTTCACAGAGGTTTCCAGAGCATAGAGACGGTGCCCACTACTAGGAGAACATAAAAAGTGGGGAGAGCATCCACCAAATCATTGAATGTCAGACACATAGATATTTAGCTACAAGGGAAGACATCAAAAGCCAGAACGATACCAACTTAGGCAACGCCAGGGCACTGCCTGAGGAGCCAGGGTGGGTGTCGGGAGGGCCGTGAAGTGTGCAGCAGGAGGACCCCAGAGATGTGCAAGGGGTGGGGGCCCACGTGTAGCCTGGCAGAGCTGTTCTGGGCCCTGAATGCCTGGCACGCAGCGGACCTTGCATGGAGAAGCTTCATGACCTTGTGTGCGGAGTTGCAGCAGAGGCTCACTGTGTTTATTGTAATTCGCTGTCTGAAAAAGGTTCTGATATTTATACTTTTGTAGAACAAATAAAACCAGCCCTGGAAGTCCATCAACTGGCCATATTTTTCACTCAAGAGAAGAACTCTGTGCCCCAGCCTGGGCACAAGGGCCACTCCCTGCCCACACTGTTTGTTAAGGGAACAGCAGCATGTTTTCTGTGAAGTGTACCAACCACCGCATGCCCAGCGTTAACCCTGACCAGGCCCTTCCTCACCAGGCTGCACCCCCACAAAGCTGAGTCCTAAGATTCCCCCACCCAACCTTACAGTGACCGCCCCGTTATCTGCCCTCTGACCTCACCTGCCCTCCCTAATGTGGCTAAGCGTCCGCCTCCTCTGGTCCCTTGGTGCCCTTCCCAGCATTTGGCCTGGGGACAGGGCCACAGAGGCCGCCTGCCATTCGCTCGCTGGCTGAACACACTTCTTTGTGGTGGCTCATGACCTTCCCAACCCCATGGCTTCCTCCAGCCCCTCGGTGTCTGTCTGCTGTCCTCCCTTTCACACCCCCAAGGATATCCAAGAAGGGTGTTTGATGCATCTACAGAAGAATAAGTCCAGCCTCTGGAATCAGAGCTGAATGCCAGACCTGCCTCTGCCACTTATTACCTGAGTTTTGTTTTGTTTTATTTTCATCCTGGAAAGAGGGAACAGGCTGAGGGACATGAGCTGTGGGGACTCCTGCCAAGCCTAAACTGGCCACAGTCAAAAAACTTGAAGGCACCATTCAGAGAAAGAACGCCGCAAATAATTTTCCCAGCTTCCTCTCTTTTTCGTCAAAATGGTTTGAGAATTCATGGCAGGGCAGTAAAGCATTTTCAGGGCCCTCCATAGGCGATGGTAGAAAAATTCTAAATATGACAATGTGAATGTGTATTATTTTCAGAAATATTTGCCTTGTATACCCAAAGGGCAATGGGTATGTAGCTTGGTTGTCTCTCCATCTCTTTACTACTAGTAGGTGCAGAATTTCCCTTCAATAAAAGAAAAGAAAAAGAGATATAGTGCCACAGTGTAAGCTTCTGCTCTATTATGAGAAGGGGAAAGATCCTCAAAGACAAAACTCAGCATGGGGTAATGTTTTACTTACAGCTTTTAGGATATACATATAATCAGAGGTCAAAGGAAATCAGGAGACACTGGTCGAGTACAGCCTTCCAACAACTGTAGCTGTGCCTCAGTTCGCAGGGAAACAGGTTCCCTTTCACAGACCCGATACGTGAGCTGCAGAAGGTCCCTGGGGTGCAGACGAGAACGGAACATGTCTGGCAAGTCCCAGAGCACCAGCTTGGGGGGTCCCGGTGTTAGTGAGTGGGCAGGGCCCCCGGGCCCCAGGGCTGCCTGGGTTACACACAGAATCAGTGTCCATGGTGGGACCTGGACCCACTGGACCTCATCAGCCCCAAGGCAGAGTACCTGCAGACACTTAAGCACTCCACAAGCCACAAGGAATGGCAGTGATTTATACTCACATTTATTTAAAAATTTTTAATGTATTATTATAAAAGAGTTGGAACACTCTAAACCATATAAAAAGAAAAAAATCGTAATCCCATGAGCCAAGAGTAACACCACTGTTGAACTCCTGGCAGAGCTCCTTCAGTCCTATGTGCACATGTGTACAGATATTTACACACAAGTCAGACATCAGCCAGGACGTCCCAGCCCCTGGCACACCTGGAGAGGCTCGACCGCTCTGCATACTCTCCAGAAATCCAAAGTCCTCCCCAGTGTTGCTGGAAACTCTGGGCGTCTTATATCCTCAGGATCACCTCTGCATCCAAGCATCTGGGTCTACAGCCGCTTTAATTGTGCGGTTCTGCATTTCATGAACATAGGTGGATACATCTTCCTCTGGATTTCCACCCCTAATGTCCACTCACACAACACACGTATTCATGGAGTGGGCTTTGGTGAGAATTTCAGGTGGGGACTGAGTTGGGCTTTAGCTTGTGGCCACAGAAGCATCTTCAAATGGAACCCCAGGGACCTCAATGCCTGTAGACCCTCCCCCCCCCACCCCCCACCAATGTAGTTTCTCTGACTGCCTCGCTCTGGCAGGTCCCAGACTCATCACTCCTGGCTCTTTGGTCCTCTTGTGGTTCTGTACTCCATCCTTCCCACCCTCATCACCGTAGCCTCAAAGCTTCTCCTGTTGCTTTGCACCTGTCAACACCCAACCTTCAAGGTCTTCCTTCTAAGACAAGTAGCTGATGAAGGACTTTTATTTTGAAGGACTTTTCTTAAACAGGGGCTTTTCTTCTGTTACAATAATAAAAAATCTCGGGATTATACTCTATAAACAGTCTTTATTATATTCTGCCCTTCTTAACTGAACATTACATTTTTAGCACTTTCCCGTATCATTAAATATGTAAGGCTGCAGTGTTTCACTAAGTAGATGCACTGTTATTTATTTCATTACTCCGCTATTGTTGGGCATTCTTTGCTTTGGGGAAAATATATAAAGCAGAAATGATCAGTTCAAGGGGTGTGAATATTTTTAAGGTCCAATACTAACTGCCAAAATGTCCTTCAGAGAGATTATGTCCATTTACACACTCCAAGCTGTAAGTGAGAGTGTCATGTGACTTCATTCTTTAAAATGATTTGCTAATGTGGTGTTGGCTGTGAGAGACTCCTCCAGGGCAGTGGAGTGTCTGGCCAATGTCAGCCACAGAGAGCCCGGGCACTGAGCGAGTTCTTGGCCTGGCTGGATGCCAGGGCTTTGGGGTCACTCAGTCAACAAACCTCTCAGGACCTCTGGCCCTGCTGCCCTGCCCAGGCAAGGGTGCCCACTGACCCCCGGAATCCAAGTGGGTCCTCACCCTCGCCTCCTGCTCTGGAGATGCAGCATTCCCTGGGGTAGCTCTCACTCCACCTTGGATAGCCCGCCCTCAGCCACCGCTCCCAGCCATTGCACAACTGACCCAGTGGCCCTGGCGCACCAGCTCCTCTCCAGCTCAGTAGGGAACTCATTGCTTTCTCCCTCATCGGAGCTCGGGTGGGATCACAGGCCTCAGCTACACACCCTCTCATCCATCCAGTGGACGACTTCATGGGTCTGCTCTCCCTCTCCCTAAAACCAAAGGAGGACACGCACGCAATCTTAGAGCCTCTTTCCTCTCCAGACCCCCTCTGTACTCCCCGGAGATGGGAGAGCCGTGGAACCCGAGACTCCCCCACCCTGCGCTCCCTGAGCAAAGCACACATCTGCACATGCCACGGAGATGGGCCGTCCAGACTATTTTTAAACAGACTAAAAATACTGACTTACCTCAGGGGATTGTGCTGAAGGAACTTGTGTAGGGTATCGGATGGACCTTTATAAATATAAGCGCTTTGCGTCACCTGCTCTTACACCACACAGGTTGCTCCCCTGGGAACCAAACAGGAAGATGGTTGTAAACGCAGGCCAGGCGAAGGACCTGGGGTGACAGGCAGGCTGGGAAGCAAGGGGCCCTCGTGGGTTTTTTTGATACTCGGCTTCCTTGGGCCTCTCTAGAATCTGGACAAATGCAGGGCAGAACCTGGACCCTCAGGCCCAGTCCAGGGCCTGGCACATAGAAGGAGCCCACAAATGCTGGTTGTTGATGGGCACGCAGGGAGATGGGCGTTTCCTGGCTGGGATGTGCAGTGATGGAGGCCAGCTGTTGGGTGGGTTACAATTTCTGATATCCCTGTTTGCTTAGGAGAAGCCCAGGCACATTCACATTCCTGTGCACCCGGTTTTTCGCTCCCTCCCATCCCAAGTCCTTCCACAGTGTCCCTGGCCCCTGCCCCTCCTTGGGACATCTGGGGGCTTTCGCTGCTGCAGAGCAGAGGAAGGTCATGTGCTCCTGTTCCAGGTCAGGCACTCGGGCTTTAACCTTGAGGCAGAGGCTCAGCTGCCCTGACAACCCGCAGCTCATTTCTACAGCAACACCTCCCGTGAAGGTAGCCCAGCACGTCCTTGGCCACTGGCTTCCTGGGGCGATAAAAATAACCGAGGCCCCACAGCTGCTGAAGGATGAGTTCTGGAAGGAGATGATTGATTCTCACAGCTGAGCCTCAGGGTCAGTGAGCGCCCTGCAGGCGCAGAGGCCGGGTGCAGGCTGGGTCCTCCGGGTTCTGCTATAGATAGAGCTGTTGACAGAGTGATCCCGGGCTCGCCCACCAGAGAGGAGCAGAAAACAAGCCAATTCCGGGGAACTGCAAAGGGCTCCTGGGAACCCTGTCTGAGCACCCTTTTCTTTTAGGCCATACTTGACCTTCTTTCATACGTGTAGTCATTTCCTCTTCTTCCTCTGGGACGCTATTTGAAATGGGGGAAAGTGTTCAATTCCAGGGAAGGAATGGGGTGGGGAAGCGAGAGGAACCCCCTCTCACTTCCCCTGAAACAATGGTGAGGAGCTGTCAAGGCTTATGAAACACCACGGGGACACCAATGTCAGGCAGCTCCCGATGGCCTGGAATTAATATCTGCTCCCGCCATGGCTGGCGAGGTGCTCCTGCTTTGCTCGCCAGGGGCCTGGGTTGGGGTGATCTACCAGGGCTGTGCTGGTTTCATCACGGTGATCTAAGGTTAACTGTGCTCAGGAAGCTCCTGAGCAGCACCAGAGTAGCTTCGAAGCCTGTCCCCACATCACGAAGCTGTTGGGCTGTGCACAAGTAAAAAGCTGGGCTTGTGCAGTTGCACAGCTGGACTAGATCTGAATAATGCAGACACGCCATATGCATTTACTTTACAGTGCATGTTTCTCAGGCTATCGATCCCCAGTGTTCTATAAGGTAATAATAATAATGTTTTGAGAGAGAAAGCGAGAGAGAGAAGAAGAACGTGCTGGAGGAGGGAGAAATTAGGAGGCATATGTTTTCAGATGAGATTATTAAAAAGATGATGAGATGATGAGTTGGCCAGACGCAGAGAAGATAATCCAGATGGCTGTTGCTCCCTGGGAGACACTACATTGTAATTGGAGCAGAGGGGAGGATCGGGGGGTGGGGGGGTGGGGGGAGACCTACGGGTTTGCATGATGGGGACAAAAGGAAGACTTTGAGGAGCCTGGGTGAGGGGTACAGGCTTGAAAGAGATGTGGACCCTGCCCTTGTCTTCGATGGCACTTGTAGGGCATTTAGGTGTGTCTTTTCCGGAGTCACATGAGATGCTTGTAGTCAGCTTCCATTCCTCTCTGTTCCTGGCTCATCATCTGCTCCTCTGAGTTATAGGTTGGCAGCTCCAAACCCACCCCAGGTAGCACCCCCATCCCACCCACTGACATAATCCCTGAGTCACCTCTAAGAACATCCATCAATGTTTGGGGGGATTTAGGATAGGTAACTGAATCCATAGTCCCCAGTTGTCCCCAATTATGGAGCTTATTTATGCAACAGTTATCTCAATTCCTAGTTATGTAAAATATAGATTTAATTCAAAAAAGGGTAACCGAGGTAATGGGGTGGGGGGTTTGATAACTGAGTCAGAGCAACTTGGGTGGGGAGGTATTACAGATATCGGAACTAGTCTAGAAAAGATGTAAGTAGTCTAGAAAAGAGAAGACTTCAGAACACTAAAACATAATCCGTAGGTTACCTGCAAGCCTGTCTTTAATATTGGTGAGATATAAATGGAGACTGTTTCTCTTCCAAACCACTCCCTTGTCCCACACACATGTGCTTACACACATGTATGTGTGTGGCCTGCCCATATCCAAGCTACATTTCTGTACCCCACCAAAGGAGCAGCAGTGTGGACATTGGCCATGCTTGGGAGGACGGATCTGGGCAGAGGTCCCAGGCTGGGACTATTTGGGCA
Source organism: Murina feae (assembly GCA_004026665.1). NCBI lineage: Eukaryota > Metazoa > Chordata > Mammalia > Chiroptera > Vespertilionidae > Murina > Murina feae. The sequence goes on from PVJC01000566.1 coordinate 101,293, forward strand.
GGGAATTCCAGGTTCGATTATGCGGAGCAAGGTCTAGAAGGAGCTCTCACTGGGTCTAAGAGGGCATATTACCTTGGTCCTGCAGGCTTCTCATTCCCTTGTGGGAAGTGGTGTCCCTCAGGAAGGGCTTGGATGGGTTCCCAAAGTGTGGGGCCCAGGGCAGGAATCTGGGTACCCAAGTCTAAGTCTTGACTTGAGTATGTCAAACTCAGCCTGTTTAAAACAGGATGACTTTCCCACCAAATCTACTCCCCCCTCTTTATTCTGCCTCCAGGAAAGGTGCCATCATCCACCTCTGAGAGGGGAAGGCCTTCCCTATCACAAAAGCAGCATTCAGTTCTAGTGATCCGACTCCTTCCTATTTCCAGGATCTTCCTATATCATCCCAATGAGCATATTTTCTAGCATTGCATACCACTGAATTACTTACAGGTTTCCCCCCTCCCCCGCCCCCCCTTCACTGGACTGCAAGCTCTCTGAAGGCAAGTGCTATATTGTTCTTAGCATGTCTGTACCTGACATGGAAATACATGTTGGATTGAAATAGGAAAGTGTATATATGTCATATGTTCAGGGCTTGTTGTTACAGATTGGATCATGTGTTGATGAGCATATATTACTTGATATATTTTTATCAGGTATTGTGTATAGTAACAATTCCCAAACAATGGGGGGCGGGGGACCATGAGTTTTGGGCATGCATTCAAGACATGGACAAGCCCATAAGAGGTGCTTAGTCTTACTGAGAACCCTGAGATCGCCTGCAGCTGGAAAAGTACCCAGAGCCTGCAGCAGTTCCAGGCCAGGGACTTTGTGTCTCAGGCGCCAGGTTCATCTCAGGACAAAGGTCAGGTCAGTTACTCAGCCACTAGACTCTGCATCCCCTTCCTCCAACAGGAGGAGCCAACAAGGGCTTCTTTGTCACCTTTGAAAGGGAAGGAAAAGGGAAAGGGGCAGACAGGGATGACATCTCCCCGGTTGGTCATCCACGATGCACTAAATGGTGCCAAAGACAAATCATGAACAAATGCAACCCTGCCCCAAAGCACTCATACTCCACTTGGAAGAAGGGAAGTGACTCAAAAGGACCAGTGCAGCAGAACACCTGTCAAATAGGGTGAAATGCCAAACGATCGAAGGACCCCAAGCATGGACCGCACCCGACTCCTTCCCGTGACCCCAGGCCCCTGGGATCCGAGCCTGCCTGCTCTCCCATTGCACGAGCCTCTGCCAGAGTGCTCTTCCTCTGGTTATGTACCGCCAGCTCCATTTCACCGTCCAGCTTCCACTGAACATTGTTTCCTCAAAGAGGCCTCCTTCCATTGCCCCTGTGTGGTAACTCTCCACTTTAATTCTCATCATTTGCTCTCAGCTACTTGTTTATTTCCTTTAAAGCACCTGTGAAGTATGACCATCTTATTTATTTATATTTACTATCTCTCTAATCTATAACAGTAACCTCCATGAAGGCAGATATTGCATCCGCAGTGCGTTCTCCTGTATTGACAACACTTGGCACGTAGTAGGGACTTAATAACCATTTATTAAGCAAATAAAGGAAAGAAGGGCTCTGACTGGTTCTGCAGTATTTGGTGATGTGAGGTTGGAGAGATGTCATGGAAGGCTTCCTAGAAGACAGGACAGTTGAGTTGAGCCTTGTAGTGTTAAGTGTTTGCCAGATGGAAGGGCCGTTGCAGGTGTACGAGCATGGATATGATTCTGATGGTGGTGAAGGCTGGGGGCAGGGCTACAGGTAGCCCACATGGAGTGGTAGGGAGGGGGCACAACCGCTATTGGTAATCTGCCCCTTTTTGTATACGCCCCTCTTTGATGGACAGGACAAAAAGGTAAACTATTAAGTCTACTTGGACACATCTGCCTCTTGGCCAAGCACATCCAAGCTAAACAAATTCAGTACAAGCTGAACAATTAAAACTCAGAGAGCTACTCGAGGGCCCCAATAAGGACTGCAAGGACACTCGAGTGACCTCAGATGATTCTGAAACCTGGGGAAAATACTCCAGCAAACCTAAGTCATCTGATCATGAGACTCATCTCCTGACCATCTCTGACTGCTCACAAAGAGCTGGCCAAGGACATTCCATCTCTGCCAGGCCACTGGGCCAAGTTCCCAGGACAGCTACCCACTCTGCTTCTCTCCCCATGCCACCCAAGGGAAACACAGAATGGGCTTGCGTCCATGGGCAGGCAGACACCTGCTCCAGTGCCGGCAAAACAACCACCACCTTTGCGCCAGGACAGGGGGCGGGGCTGTTGTTGGCAGAGCCCTGGTGATTTATGATACCTGGGTTCACCATCAGGGTGGTGCCAGGTAGAATCTCCAACTTCACAGAGCAAGGTCTCTCCCTTCCAGTGATTTATGGATCCAGAGTGAGCAGTCATATTTTTCCAGCTCCTTTTTCTGTTCCCTGCCACCAGGACAAATGGGGTTCACTGCACTGTGGGCATGATGGGTGCGATGACAAAGACAAAGAGGTTCCATTTGCCCGTCTCCCCTCTGCACCTGCTCTGGGGGAATGACGGCTGTTGGTCAGTGGCCACATCCATTTTGCTGGCATTCTTGGCTCTTTGTTTAGTGCCTGCACCAGCCATCGTGCTCTTGCTATGGCTTGATTAGTTGCCAGGATCTTCTGCCCAGCTATATATAGCAGGTCTGTTTCAAGACTATGAGATCAAGTTTTTCTCTCTCTGTCTTCCCCTCCTTTCTTCTTTCTATAAGACCCCATAAATCTCAGCTTGCTTTCTTGACATGAAAACCGAGGGGTGGGGTTTCCTTCCATAAGGTAGAGCAGCCACAAAAGCTGCCTCTCTGTGCTGCCACCAAGCAGCTGCTGCCCCGGACTGCTATGTTTGTTCTAGGCCATGAACTGACCTTGAACTTTCCCCAAAATTACTCCTTTTCCTCCAGGAGGTCAAAGAGAAAACCAGAAATGGCGTCCACCCCTTCTCTTATTCTCAGATGCCCTGGATTACTCTGTGGCCCATCGGGGCAGTGGTGTCCTCAGGTTCTGGGACATGACAGAGGCACAGCCAAGAGAGAGCAGGAGAGAGATTGGGAAGTGCCCCCCAGCCTCACCAGCTTTGGAAGCCAAGTTCCTTGGCAAAGAATCTTCTCAAACCCACAGGGGACGCTTGGGAATTTACCAGGTTGCGGGCATCTATGGGAAATCACAAGGAAAAGGCCAAGAGCAACCACCCAATGGGGTCAGACTCCTTCCCTTCTGCTATGACCTGAGGGAGGTTTGGGGTGAGGAGGGGGAAGGGTAGACAAGCCAGCATCAAGATTCCCGTTCTCACCCCACAGCAGCCCCTTTGCACTCTGCTCAGGAGAACTGACATAAACCAGGCAGATTGGGCTTCAGCTCAAAATGTGGCAGCCAGCAGCGGGACATGTCAGGGCTCAGGGAGGCCAGGGCTGGTTCTCTGACTTTGCCAGATGGCTGCATGTGGCTGCCATCCCTTTGCTCCTTGGCGGCTTCTGTGGCTTCCACCAGCCTGCGTGAGCTTCCTCCATCAGCAGAGCTAAGCCCAAGGGGGCTGGAGACTCTGAGATGCTTTGCAGCCTTGTGGGGTATGCCAGGTGCCCTGCTCTCCGGTGGTAGCATTTTGTGGGTGATTAGTAATGTATGTACCACTTTGGAGTACTTCCTCTGTCAGGCACAGTGCTAAGTCCTTGACATCATCTCACTGAGTCCTCTCAACAACCTGTCAGGAATGTATTGTTTTCCAATTTTTGAAGATGAGGAAACTGAATTTCATGAGAAGCTTGATAATTATCGACGATCACATGACCAGTAATTGGGAGAGCCAAGATCTCAGTGCTCATGTGCTTAATAAGTAAATTATACTGCCTTCTTCCAAGAGGGTTATTGGGAATTCAGATATTTAAAGAACACTAGGTAAATGAGTCAAGATTACAAATAATAGTCAAATTGAGGCTGTTCAGGTAAAGAAGTTCACTCCCTAGAATTCCAGCTGGGACAAAGCAAATCCATGACCTACCCCTCTGACTTCCAGGGTGATTCCAAGGCAGCCAGCAGGTGTGATGGTTCCTCTGCTCCTGGGGCTCAGAACACACCTCTCAGTCCCACTTGGACTTACTGTGGCTGGGATGAGGCCTTGACAGCAAGCTCTCAAGGATATGAGCATTTTGGGAGCACTACTATTCTGCCTACCACACATGATTTTTCCAGTTAGTCTTCATGGAGGCCATGCGAAGTATATATCCTATTATACTCATTTTGAAGATGAGAAAGTAAAGCTTTCTGAATTTGCATGACTTGCCCAAGGTCCTGTCTTAATTAGCTTGAGCTGCTGTAACAAAATTCCAGAGATTGGGTGGCTTAAACAACAAACATTTGTTTTTCACGTTCTGGAGGCTGGGGAATCCAAGAGCAAGATGGTGGTATATCTTAGTTTGCAGATGGCGGCCTTTTTACTATATCCTCACACAGGAGGAGGGAGGGAAGAGATATCTCATATTTCTTTCTCTTTTTATAAGGACATTAACCTCATCACTAAGACCCCATCCTCATGACCTCATCTAATCCTAATTATCTGCCTGAAACCCCACTTCCAAAAACTGTTGCATTGGGGATTATGGCTTCAATGTATGAATTCTGGGGGGACATGACTATTCCGTTCATAGCAGTCACATGGCCAGAGCCAGGGTTTGAACACAGATGATCTGACTCTAGTATATTCTTCTACCTCATGATATTTTCATACGTGATATGTATTATATGACTGTCCTGAAGCCTATTTTTTAAACTCCATAATATATTTCGACCATGTTTCTATGTGAATAAATATATATCTACAATATCATTTTAATGACTGCATCATTAATGAAATGGGGATACAAAGGGTAGCGTCTGAATTCTACTTAATTGTCACACAACCTTATTGCTTTATGCCTTTGTAACACAACAACAACAACAGTAATGTCAGTCACATAATTTTGGAGAATTAACTTATGCATGTACACATGATTTATAAATCATAACATTCTTTATAAAGGTAAGTCATATTGATCATTGTTACTCTTAATTATCTACCAGGATGGGGAGACGTCCTACAGATCTGGGTATTACAGGGGATAGATCTACTAGTTACCTGTATATGTTCCCTTTATGAAAATCACTTGTGATTTGTGACTTGCCCAAGATCCATCCTATCTTAATCAGCTTGATTTTGTATATGCTGTACTTCAGTGTAAAATTTACATTAAAAATACCATTCCCCTTTTCTGTGGAATTAAAATGCCAATTTCTGACTGGCATTCAGAGCTCTCTGCACTATGACCTGCCTCCTCCACTTAATCACTCTAGTCTAACCCCACCAAGAGATTCACAATTCTTTTCACCCACCGACACTTTCTTGCTTTTATGTCTTTTGTCAGATGCTATGCCCTCCCCTTTAAGACCTTCTCAAATATCATTTTTCTCTGTGTGTTCTTCCATGATCCCTGTTTAGCCCCCTCTTCTAAATTCCCTTCGTTTTTGGGTTCATAATCTCTGTCCTACTCATGGGGACATTCTGCCAGCAAGTACTCATTGAGTGAAACTGTCAAGACGCACTAGGCACAGCCCTGTGGCCCTGGAAGCTCTCTCAAAGAGGACACAGGCTTCTTTGAGCCCTGACCTGGGATGGCTAAAGGGTAAGTACACTTCTGACTTTGCTTAAGAAAAGCCCTTGAAACGAAACCGCTGGGCTTTTGCCCTGCCTGGAGGTTCTCTGTATTTCCTTTCAGCAGAAGCCACGCACCATATGTGTTTGTATCCACTCCCTACTGACTCAACCATGGGCAAGCAAATGGTGTGGAGAATAGAGGCCCATGGGCATGAGGGTTACTGATTTTGTATGTGGTAGAGCATATTACTAAGAAAGACATGACACCTAGGGTTCTCTACTGGCCAGAGGGAAAGGTATCTGCCCATTGTTAGTGGTCCTTGAGCCAAAGGAAGTGGAGCTGTAGGCTGGCTCCCAGGCTGACTGATGTGGCTGGAGGCTTGTGCTTACACCAGTTGGGGAGCCTTCTGCTGGGGGACTGACAGACAAAGTCTTTCCCCCTTCATTGGTTCTCCCACTGAATGGATTGCCATAGGCCAGGAGTTGGCAAACACTTTCCTGTGAAGGGCCAGATAGTAAATATTTTAGGCGTTGCGGGTCATAGCATCTCCATCGTAAGTCCTCAACTCTGCCTTATAGTGTGAAGGCAGCCACAGACAACACATAAACAAACGTGTTACTGTGTTCTGATAAAACTTTATTATGGACACTAAAATTTGAATTTGATATTATTTTAACATCGCACAACAGTATTCTTCTTTCGATATTTTTAAACTATTTAAAAATATAAAAACCTTTCTGTTTGTCAACCTTTGAGTTAGACCACCAAGCAGAAGACGTTTTTTGGCTTTCATGGAAATGCTTTCCAGGCAACTTGCGTTAGAATCACTGAGGGGTGGAGGAAAATGGCTGTTACAAGTGTAGCTTCCTGGTCCCCACACCAGACCCACTGAACCAGATTCCTGGAGAAACTGTCCAGGAATCTCCCATTTTAGCAGATTTTTCCAGGTGATTGTGAAACTCATACTAAGTGTGGAGAACCACTTTAGTCAAGAGGAAACTAAGACCTTTCTTAGAGAATCTTTTCAATTTTGGCAGAAAAATGAGGCCAACCAACAAAACAAGTGCTTCTTACCTGAGCAGGTTCTTTTAGGACATAGGCCATTCCACCCACTTTTATATAATGTTTTACTCTAGTTCAGCCTCCAAGTGCTGTGTTTTCTAGAGAGTATGAGTGGACAACTGAGCCCTCCTCACACGGGTACTGTTCATTGCTCATGCCCTATATATTTTTTCCAGCTGAAAGAATCCCAGTTTTGTTCTGGTATCCAGCCTTAAGGAAGGTGACTCTGCTATAGTTGTGCACTGATAAATGTTTACCAACTGGCTCTTCAGGGAAGAAAAGCCTGGGTGTAGTATTTGCCAATTCCTGTGGTGTAAATATGCTCATTATGGCCAGTTTCAGGCTACCACTACCAGGTCACTAAATGGAGGGCTGGGAAGTGATGTACACTATCTGGGCTTGCAGACTGGTGTGCTCTGGCTCCAGTCTGACATTACCCTATCAACGCTTTGGGATCAATAGTCTAAGTCAATCATGGTGACACCATCTCTCTGTCAGTAATTGGCTTGTGACCAAAAAACATTCTGGAATGGGATTAGGGACTTGAAGAAAAGTTCTCTTTATCCATAAAGGAATGAGTGGCTTCTCTTTTTCCCCTGGGCCTGACAGAGCTGCAATAACTCATACCATCCTGCGATGAGGTGCTGGCAGCTGTCTTGTGGTCATGAGGGCAGCTGGCCTGTAGAGCACATTGCAGATTGCAGAACAGAGGCAGGGAAAGGACTTGGTTCATGGGTGATGCAATCAAGCGGCTGGATTAGCCAGGTCTGACAGGCCCGAGTGTCGGGACTCTGGTTACATGCATTCGGAAAAATTCCAGATTGTGTCATCTGGTTGAGTTATGTGTTTCATCGCTAGCAGCAGAGAGCTTCCCAACGGATATGTCTTCTCTGCATTTGGTCACTCAGAAGAGAGGACACATGAGTCATCACCCAGTCTGCAGCACCTCACCACGGGCGGACGCAGAATAGAACTTGCAGGCCTCAGATGCAGTGGGCTACACATCAGTTTCTCATGGCTCATTATCCCGCCCCCTGCACCGCCCTCCAAAGCCATTTACCATGTGAAATGTCACCAGCTTTCTGTCTCGCCTATCTTGCTCCGGCATTGCTAGCTCAAGCGATGTGAGGCATTATCAGGGCTTCGGCAACAGCGTGTGTGGCTGAGGTTTAAATGAATTTCATCAGCATGATTAAATACTTATTACATGAGTTAAACATACGGGCTTCATTAAGCTAGTGAACTCCCAGGAACCTCCTCTTCTGTTTATACAACCCATCTGGACTCTCAGATTACTTTAAAGAAATGGGATAAATGGAGTCTGCTGTGACAGCCAGGTCGTCTTTCAGCATTCTACTCTCAGAGGAAACTCATCTTCCATTGCTAACTCTGGCTTCCATACAATTGGGTGCAGAGGTTTTTTCCATCTGCTTCTGGCCTCCGTTAAAGCCTGACATGATGCTGAAATTGAGACTTTACGTGTAACTTGCCAGGACATGACAGACATACTTTTCTCATTGAAGCATGGAACATTGTCTAAAGTCATTTGCAAGCCCAAACCTTGGGCCTTTTATAAGGAGGGCACACCTTGGAAGCAAAATAAAGGACAAGGTTTAATTAACTTACTGGGGCTCTGTTAGTCGTTAATAGAAGCTCTTTATCAAATTAAAGGCCTGCTGGGAAGGCAGCCGAGGGCCGAGAAACAGTGACATGCGTTAAGTGCCAAAGTGGGTTTTAATTGGCTGTTTAAATGAGGAAAAGCTCCCTGCAGTGTGACGGACACACATAGCGGGTATGTGCAAACACAAGCACATGTACACACACACACACACACACGCACGCACACACACACACATGGAGCCCTGGGCAGTCTGGGAAATCACAGGAATCACATTTTTTTGAAAGCTGACATCCCCAGATCAGAACCACAAACCTTGCAGGAAAGAAACCCTAAAGCATGTGGCATTCCACGCTCAGTAAATGCCACAGTTACTATTTCTGCTAATAACAAATAGCAGCGATGGAGCAATGGCAGGCTTGAATGCTGCCAACTTTGTAGTGTACAGAGCCCAGCTGCACTGCCAAGGTCCTCTAACTCCAGGCTCAGGGTTTTGTTCTTCCTTCCCATGTCTATCAAACTACTGACATATAAAATGGGGACACAATACCTACTCGGCAGGAATGTTACAAGAATCACACAAAGTTCCTAGCAGTACCTGGCATGCACAGAGCGCCCGATGAAATGACAGTGGTTTTGACCCAAGTGTTTTCTTCTATACTCCCCAATAAATTACTGGGGATTATTTATTTCCAATAGGTAGGATGAGAGGCACTGCCCAGTGGTGGCTTAGAGCATGAGCTTTGCTGTCAGATTTATGTGGGTTTGTGTGCTGGTTCCACCACATGGAGGGTGACTGGGCTCTCTGATCCTCAGGCTCTTTGTCTATAAAATGGAATAAAATCATATCTACTTCACTGAGTGGTAAGGAAGGCATTTGACCATGCTAAGTAAGCGCTTGGCACATGTGTGCACATGTGTGGACCTACTATGCTTGTTAGGATTGTGTGTGTGTTCCTCGATGAGAGATGAAGACCCAGTGACAGAATGGCTGTGGATCACCTTGCCCTTTTCACAGAGGCTGCTAGCAAACGTTCATTGAGTCCAACCATTGGTAGAGCTTATGGGATGGAGCCTTCATAACCGAATGTGGAAGAGTCAGGGCTTCTAGGGGTTGGGGACACACCTAGGACACAAGGTGGCCAAAGGAAGAGCTTTGTAGTCAGTCTCTGGGCCCCCCAGGAACCGGGGTCTGAGCACAAGTTGGCCCAGAAGAATTCTATGGCACATCCAGGACCAGGGGCCAGAACCTTGGTTTCCAGGCTGCGCTTCCTTTTACTGAAAATCTTGTCAGGGTGAGGGTCTTGACTGGTGGGATGAATTATTTCAAAATGACTGTTTTTTAATCCCATAAGCAAGTTTATTATCCCCCCCCCCTTTTTTTTAAAAAAATTAAATTTATTGGTATTCTGAGCTTGCTATTTAACAGAAGCATTTAAATGAACTTATAAGATCAAGTCCTCCCATGTTGGCTTGCAGGGTGACGCGCAGCAGCCACCATACCTTTTTAAGAAATATATTTTGTTATTGATTTCAGAGAGGGAGAGAGACACAGAAACATCAATGATGAGAGAGAATCATTGGTCGGTTGCCTCCTGGGGATCCAGCCCCTGTCCTGATGAGAAATCGAACTGTAGCCTCCTGGTTCATAGGTTGACGCTCTACCACTGACCCACACCGGTTGTTGCCACCACATCTTTTAGCTTCCTATCAGCATCACAGTATAGAATTATGGGGAAGGAGGTGGATTAGGGAGACGGGAAAAAAAAACATCACAGGGCTAGAGCTGGTCGTGATAGTCTTTTAAGAAAGTGAGAGATGTTCAGAGGCCTCAGCCCTACAGCTGCTGATGGGGAACTTAAAACACAGGCCTGCGGGTCCTCGGAGCCATTTTGGGTTGGGGGATGTTTTCACAAAGGCTGCAAAAGCAAACGTTCCCAGCTGAATGCCTGTGGCTACGTGCATTTAAACACACCCCCTCTGTTCTAATAACACCGCAGCTCTGAGCCCACCGTGGCTCTGAGCGATCCCTGACACATCAGCAAGAAGAGAACACACTCCTTCATTCCCCAGCAACCTCGCTGGGCTTGGAGGGACAGCTCTCACTCAGCTCTCTGGCCCAGCAAGGCTTCCAACATGAAACAGAAGCGTCCTAGGGCTTTTACAAATGAGCCGCAGCAGGCTGGCCGTCAGGGCCTGGATTCATGGGCTGCCCGGGGTGAATATCGCCCGCAATTCCCAATCAGCAGAAAGCTTGCATTCTTCTCCACCCCGCCTGTTCCACACACCCGGGCAGCTGGGCTGCCCGATGCTTCATTGAGGCCAATGCCCGTGAAGGGACGGATCAGCAGGCGCGGGCCACCAGGCGGCCGTCGTAAGCCCTTGGCCTGGGTCCCTGCTCCCTGCGCTGGGCTGAGACAGACAGGCCTTTGTGTGCCCGGAGCCGGTTAAGCCAGGATGTGACTGCGAGCTGGAATCTGACCTTTCATGGGCTCCAGCACCTGTCAGAAAAACGAACAGGCTCGGGGTGTTTTTTCCGCTCCGGACTTAAATGCCAGTTCTGTGACTCCCTCACGGTGGAACTGGGCCAAGGCAGTTGTGGTCAGCTCGGGCTCTCCGAGGAGCGAACCTGAGACATGAGTGATGGACAGTCCTGGGCTTCTGAGGCCTGGCCAGCTCTCAGCTCAGAATGAGCGCACGCTGAGAGGAGGACTCCGGGCTCTGTGTCTAGCTCAGAGCAGAACAAAACAGCCAGACTCCTCTGGCACCCTGCAGTGTGCATGTGTGTGTGCGTATGTGTGTGTGTGTGTGTGCGCGCGCGCGCATTCAGCACTAGAACAAAGACCCAGTCACGGTGACCCTGACACAAGTGACCGCTGGGGGACAGTTTGGCCACCCCTTCTCCTGGCCTGCGGCAGCGGTCTGATTTGGAGCACACTGGGCAGATGGGGTTGGACTTCGCCACTTCTGATCTGTAGGACCTCAGGCGAGCAGTTTGACTTCCTTGACCTTCAACTTCCTCAGCTGTGACATGGGCAGAAAAATGTCTTGTTCCAAAGGTGGTTCTGGATAAAATGAGACAATGTCCACAAATCACTGAGCACCTGACCTAGGCACCTTAAACGCACTGAGTCAAACAGCCACCTTTTTCTCCCCTGCTGCAGAGCACGCGTGGGCTGGAGGAGAAGGGAGGGCGTCACCACTGACACGGCCCATTGTGACGTCCGGTGTGGGAGGACAGCTCTTGTAAGTGTGGATGGAAATGTCAGTTCTGCAGATGCCTGGCCTGGAGCTTGAGACATGCAGGAGATGTCAGTGAGAAAACTGAAGTCTAGTCATCATTCTTAAGGCTACTCTTGCTTTAAGAATACACACGCATCTATCACATCACATCCGTTTGGGGAACTGGATCATAAATGAACAAAATTGTATGTTAGAAATGAAGTTTCTGTTTTTTTGTTTGACTTTCCCACATTTTGTGAAAATAGGTAGATTTTACCAAGTTTGGAGAGCATGGTAGGGTGGGCTGGCAGACCCGGAGGCGCTGCCCTGGGGGAATCTCCAAGAGAGGAGCCATCATTCTTCAGAGGGAATGAAACTGGAATCTGGTGAGAGGTAGCCGTGCCTGGCAGCTGGGAGGACTGGCGCCGGAACTGAGATGCTGGGCCAGCAAAGCGAATGGCTGCGTCTGAGCCCTACGCTGGAATTCGGTTGTTGATTTGCAACAAGCTGCTGCTCACATGGGCTGCTCCAGGTAGTTGGCTCCCATGTGAGTGGAGCAGAGATTTATTTAACCATTCTCCTGAGGAGCACAGGGGAAGCCAGTTAGTAAACACACAAATAGCCATGGCCTGCATATAATTTAATGTAAAGATGATACTGTTACTTGTCTAGACTATATGTTGTGCAGCCTTTCGGTTCCTCATGTTGGAAACATAGAGTCTGCGGTGTGCCAAACGTTTTCCTTCTCGTGTGTCACATTTAATCCTCACGAGAACTCCCTTACAAGGAAGCGTCTCTGATCCCCATTTCAAAGATAAGGACAGGGGCTTAGGGAGATTGATGAATTGCCCAGCATCGTCCAGAGAGTAAATGGCAAAGCCAGGACACAAACTCAGGTCTGTCCATTCCAGGGCCCGCATTCTTTCCTAAAACACTATGTTGCCTTTTCCTGTGGTTTTGTAGTGTCATTCCTTTACTGCTGAGACATTCAGATGGTCATAATTTGATTTTGTTGCCTTAAAGGGTCGCTTTATTCAATCAAATTGCATGCTGACAATATGTTCCTCTATACCTTTAAAAAGTATTTGGGTTTTTAAAAATCCCAAATAAAAATGTTAAAATGCTCTAAATTAGATTTTCACTGGTAATGACACATTATCTGATCAGGTTATTATATGATGTCTGATAAATATTCACTGCTACTGTTTGGTACTTAGTCGCACAGTTAAAAGGTGGCTTGTTTTAGACTTAATCTGAAATATATTAAGAAGGGTCCATCAAACCCAGGCAAGCTTTGCTCAAGGTTTTTTGCATTGGTCACAGTTTTGACTTATAGATCATCAATTAGTTGCAGATGTCGACAGTAATATGGAGTGTATAAAGGGTCAGGAGAACACTTCGTTCCCATTCGAGAGGAATTTAGAACTTAAAAAAATACTCTGTTCATTCCGAGCTGCCAACATATACACATTCATGCGTGTGTATAACTCCCTGGAAAAACAATCAGATTTTTGGAAGCTGTAGACCATAATGCTATAGACTTTAAAATTCAATTCATGAATACTTGGTTTTTAAAAACATAATTGTGACAACAAGAAAAATAACAAGGATAATTTTTATGTTTCTCTCATCTCTATAACTGAAGCACTTAAGTTTAATAATGATGATACTCACTCATGGAAAAATAATAACGAGAAGCACAGCTCTGTTTGTCTAGTGTTCCTTGTGCTCACTCCCTGAGTTAGGGTCTACCATGAGCGCCACTTGGAGCTAAGGAAAAGGGAAGGTCCTGGGGGTCCCTGGAACCGGCTGTGTGTTGGGAGCCTCACTCCCTGGTGGGCCCCTGCCTTGTGTGAGGCAGCCAGCCAGTTTCTCTGGAGGATCTGTGTTGGGGAAAGAGTGTCAACTCTCTAGGAGCCAATAGGTTTGGAAAGGGCTGAGATGCAGGCACGAGCGTTTATAGGAGGAAGGATGTGGAGAAAGGACAGGAGAGGAAGGTGCTTTTGAAACTCATTGATCTCTAGGGGTTGGCCCATAGGCTAAATCTAAAACAAGGCCTGTTTTTCTACAGCCCCAGAGCCAGGAATAGTTTTTATGTTTTTAAAAAGTTGAAGGAGGAAGAGGAAGAAGAGGAAATAAAGGGAGATGGAAGAGAAGGAGAGGAAGGAAATATGTGACAGATGATACCTGGTTCTTAAAGCTTAAAATATTTACTATCGGGCCCTTTATAGAAAAGGTTTGCCAATCCCTGGTCTAGATCAAAGTTAATAGAAATATGGTGCAGCCCAGTCAGTGTTGCTTAGTTGGTTGAGCATCAATCCATGAACCAGGAGGTCATGGTTTGATTCCCAGTCAGGGCACATACTCGGGTTGCAGGCTTGATTCCCAGTAGGGAACATGCAGGAGGCAGCCAGATGATTCTCTGTCATTATTGATGTTGCTTTCTTTCTCTTTTGCTCTCTGTTCTTCTCTGAAATCAATAAAAAAAATATATTTTTTGAAGAGATATGTATTTCAGCCACATATGTAATTTAATATTTTCAGGTAGCCACATCAATAAAGTAAAAGTAGACAGGTAAAATTAATTTTAATAATGTATTTTATTTAACCTAGAATGTCCAACATGTTATCATTTCAACATGTAATCAGTATAAACATATTTAGTGAAACATTTAACATTCCATTTTTCACACTGGTCTTTGAAAGTCGAGACAACACATCTTAGTTGAGACCAGTCACATTTCCAGGTTCAATAGCTACATGCGGTACGGTGGCTACTCTATTGGACAATGTAGCTCTAGATGTTGACAAATGGATGGGATTTCCGTGTGCACAGTGAGAGGACATCCAAGCACAGCCTCGACCAGGGTTTCTCAACCCGGCACCGTTGACATTTGGGCTGCCTAACTCCTTGTAGTGGGAGGCTGTCCTGTACATCATAAGATGTTCAGCAGTATCTCTAGACTCTACCCACTCAAAACCAGGAGTACCCCCCACACAATTTGGGATAACCAAAAATGTCTGCAAATATTGCCAAATGATATTGGCAAACTGGCCTGGGTTGAGAGAACCATAGCCTGAAGCATGTGTGTGGGAATACACCTGGAATTGCCCAGGAGATATCCTGTGACTCACTCACTTTGACGGGAGGAGGGTACGTGAAGCAGAGTCATAAGAGTTTGGGTAGAAAGCTGGGCAGAGCTCAGGTGAAGGTATGTGAAATGGAGTCCCTCGGCCATGATAGCCATCAAAGAATCTCAAGCAGGGGAATAAAATTAGCAAAGTTACAAATTAAAAACATTTTTTCTTCCCTTTTTGTGTAACTAGATTCTTTCTCTTCTTCCTGTTACTGGCACAGATAGATATTTCCCCCCTAAGGAAAAGCGTCATTTAAAGAGCATATGCCCCCACCCTGCGTCTGGTGGGTGGTTTTTATTAAATTCCAGTAGAGGGATGGGTTTCCAAAGCAATCATCCAGCCCCTTGGTGAGCAGGCTCCCTGCCACTCAGCTGACATTCCACCCTGCAGGAGTTGTGGGGAGAAAAATCAACAGGCAGAGGGACTGCAGCTCAGGCCGTTGGAATTTCTAGTGGGGCCACTTGGTGTTAAGATGAAGCCAAATGCAGCACATGGGTGGAGGCTGCATCTTACAGTTGCTGATTTGCTTTGCTTGATTCCCAGTAGGGGACGTGCTCTGCCTCTAACATCCAATGGCTGTCAAGTTGTCTAAGTCCTTTCTGAATAATAATAATAGTAGTAATAATAGTAATAGGAATATGTATAGATCTTTCTGGTTGACCATGGGCTTTCGCAATACATAGTCATGTTTAAGTCGTGCATTATGAGATGACACTGAAGGAGATATTTTGGGATTTGTTCTTTCTGGGGACTTCCGGAGCTGTGTCCAGTTCTGTTGGATATTCTCTGTCTGCCCCTTGCATCCCCTCTAGCCCCTCTCCACCCTGCTCTGTGTCCTGTAAGAATTGCACAGCTGGGTTCCTTTGCCCTCAGGTCCTGCTGGGCTCAGCCAAAGGGAGGCCCAGTGGGAGATCACAAGGTGAGGGAGAATGAGGTTGAGGGATTTACTCCCCCATTCTTTGCACTTGCTTGGCAATGGCTGCATCCTCCCCTGAAGACCACAGCTCCTGCCATGACAGGCCTCATCAGATGCCGGGACCTGCTTCCTCTCGCTGTCCTTTCAGCCTGCAGATGGGAAGGCACAGTGCTCTTAGCCCCAAGGTGCTTTGTCAGGCTTTGTAGGTTGACCAACAGCCTCGCACATGGCCCATTCATCAGCCCTGCTCAGCCACCTGAGTGTGCCATCTGTTTCCTGCTGGGACCTTGACTGACGGGAGAGCCCACATCTTCCTGGATCACCCTAGCATTCCATCAGGAAAGTTCTCACAGGCTAGAACTTGGCCTTTGAAGTCAACGTGTTGACTCCATTTAATAGCTAGAGAAGCTGGTCATGGAGTTTCTGTGGATTCTTCTGGGCTACCAAGTAACTGGGTATAAGAAACCTTTCATTATAAACCCCAAACCTACACACCCAACTCTCTTCAAGAGAGGAATGTATGTAATGCTTAATTCAGTGTTTTTCTTTCTGGAATTTCTAACAATAATAATGGAAAAGGAACATGGGGGAAAGTGTCAAAGAAAATCACCTGGGTGTTCCTTTCTTCTTTGTAGATTGCTCAAAGGAATCCAAGCCTTAGCTGGAGCAGCAGTGTCTGAGGCAGGCATGTCAGCCGGCGGCAGGCTGGCCAGTAACTGGACATCAACAGAGGGATGTTGATGTGTGTGCTCTCATTTCATTCTGCTCTCAGCCAGGCTCTCCCCGGGGGGAACAGGCCTGGAAGTCACATCACCTGCACTTACTCACAGAGCCTCACTAATTACACAAAGAACAAGCCCCACTCTGGGTTTTGTCTTAGCCAGTTAAGCAGAGGAAATGACTAAGGCCGATTAGCTGAAAAAGTCTGGGACTTTATTAAGATGCTTCCCAGCAATCAGTGAGCACACTGTAGGCTCTCGATGGTGTACAAGTTATAAGAACCACTAGCAGCAGGGATAGTATTGGTTGGTACAGGGCCTGAACAATACAGCAGAAGAGAAGATGGGAATTCTTAGGACATGGTAGGAAGAGGTTGAGCTGCCTGTATGCCCAGCCTCCGTGGGCATGTGGGGGTGGTGGTGGAGGTAGATATCGGGACTCTAGACTTGACTCACTGGGTGACTTAGGGCTGATTCCTTCAATACTTTATTTGCAGTTTCTCAGGAAGAGGGTTGCAAGGACCTTGAACACTATTAGACTGAATGCCTCCCAACCCTGACTTTATATTAAAATTACCAGAGAGCTTTAAAAAATGGTTAGTTCTGCTCCACAATTGGGTTAGAGTAGCTGGGGATGAGGTCTTGGCATTGGTATATACTATTCTGTTAGTAGATATAGTACTACCCTCAAACTAGGCGAGAGAGGAGAGAGAGGAGAGAGAGGAGAGAGAGAGAGGGAGAGAGGGAGGGAGGGAGGGAGAGAGAGAGAGAGAGAGAGAGAAGAGGAGGGTAAAGAAGGGGAGGGAGGAGGGGAGGTGAGCATGCACACTGGGTTTTGATGTAAAAATGACTCTATTATGGGTTATAATCAAAGATTTGAGAGCAACCATACTACTGTACTTTATGCACAGCAGGTGCTTGATAAACACACGTTTAAGATAGGGAGGAAAGAAAAGGGGGTGTAAGAGGGGAGGAAAAGAAAAGGGGGAGGGAGGAATGACAGAAGTGCATTAGGACAATCTTTTGTCCTTGTTTGCAGAAATCATGGGCACAGCCAGGCATGCTTTACATGAATCTGTGAGCAGTTTAGAAGAAACTGAGGAAGACAGAAGAGAGGAAAAGATAGGGAATAACCAAAAAGTTCATGAACCAAAACCTCACAAATCAGTCCTGACATTTCATCATCTCATTTCTGACTCATTCTGATTCCTGAGCCTTGATATAGTAGGAGTTTTCAATAAATTTTAATTTCCTGTTGGTTTGAGGAGATTCAACACTGTGATATTTGAAAATATTTTAGAGCAGTCCAGTGCGTTCTTGCCAGCTGGCTTTCTCCTTGGCGAGGCTCTGATCTGAAGGTGATTCCAGCATTGCTTTGTGGCCCCAGTCTGAGGAAACGAGGATAACCTGGATTTCAGTTCACTCCTCTGGGTGAAAGACCTGCCAGAAACCTCTGGCGCGTTTTAAGCAGACTGTTCCATGAACTCAGCACCTTGGTCTACAGCAGAGGAAATAATACCAGAGACAAAGGGGGTCACTTCTTTTTTTTTTTTTTCATGTTCATTTATTTATTTATTTATTTATTTATTTATTTATTTATTTATTTTAATATCTTTATTGTTCATATTGTTACAGTTGTTCCTCTTTTTTCCCCCATAGCTCCCCTCCTCCCAGTTCCCACCCCAACCTCTGTCCCCCTCCCCCCATCCTCATCCATAGGTGTACGATCATTGTCCATTCTCTTCCCGCACTCCCAACACCCTTTACCCCCGAAAATTGTCA